>JAECZT010000012.1:0-14572 GCA_020055645.1 Tomocerus qinae | reverse complement strand
TTTATTTTTGCTATTTTATAGAAATTGACATTTGACCTATTACTGGTACAAAATTTGTGTCATTTTACATCATAATCGTTCTGCCCGAGTTATTTAGATGCTGATTGATAGGTCACACAAGATATATTGGAGCGTTTCAAAAAGTTATAAGTAATATTAAAACAGGCTGTTTCTATAACTATTACAATTAGATTTGCTTTATAAACTGTAAATTTCAAAAAAACTTTTTTCAAAATTTTGAAATTTATTTTGAATGATGGATTTCGATCGCATAACCCCTGGGGCAAATATTGTCTTATTCAATTTTTTTAAATTCATCCAAATCGGTCAAGTACTTTCCGAGATTTTTTGTATATGCTTTTTGACCTTCGGGGGGTGTGTCCTGAGGAAAGGGTGCGGTGTATCAAAAATCGAAAAGAAACTATTTTTTACATTCCCCTATCTGCATAGGTTATCATTAGTTGAGATCCAATATCCAATTCCAAATTTTTTTTCATCTCGTAAATTTATACACAATACATTTTTTTGTAGTTACCAATCTAAATTATAATTGCTGACATTTTATGTGACGAAGGTTTTGATTGGGCAATAGAATAAAGCGTGAAACTGTTGTAATTTCACTAATTATTATTCGGCACAATATTTTGACCTAACCATAATGAACCTCCCTTACGACTAATTTGCTTCATCTGGCCTATGTGCATATAACGACGTGTATGAAATGTCTAATTTGCATGTCTGAAAGCTTCCAAATCAAGATAGGAATAATTTTGACATTTGAAATGGAAGATTTTTAAATTCGATTTAGAAAGGTTCTAAGAGGCATTATGTCACTCGAACATATCGACACTTTCCCAAAATAGAATAACAAACGAAATTAAAATATAATAAACTACCATTTGGATGAGGTAAGATCTGGCTTGGTATATGTTAAAAGTACCATTTCATATTACAATTTATTGTATAGTTGGTTTTTCGATTAGTTTGGTTATTCATTTTTTAATTTCTTAAAGAAATGACCAGAAGAGTATAAGCAACAACTTTTGGTATATTCTAAATAATGAATATTGTATTATTGAGAACATTGTTTCGTGAAATCATAGATAATCACCGATCGTAAACTATTTTTAATTGTGGTCTGAATTTGGAAAAGTATGCCCCGAAGCATTGTAGGAATAGTAAGTATAGATTAAACGTTTTAACTCTAGTAAACCCAGCCAAGGGTAAACGTAGACCAACCGAGTAAACCAATAAACGGGCGAGCATGGCATTAAAGTGAAATTAGGTCACTCATCACCGTAAGAAAAACAATTCCGGGTCAAATGGACGAGTTTCTAAACCAAAACAATAACTGTAGATCGCAGTGTCCAATGCAAGGAATAATGAAAGATTTTATTTTAATTAACACCCTAGAATGCACCCCTTTAAAATTACAGGTGAAAAACCTGGAGAAATATACGGGGAGAAGGCCAAAAAAACTCGAAAACAAGATATAATTTAGATTCCAAGATATAATTTTACACCTCGTAATTTTAAGATTTTCTTCAAAAAAATCTCCCCGTGCGTTTACCGCTAATTCACTTGCAACTCTCTTCAAAAAAAGCATTTTAAAGAACAAAAACACAATAGTTGTTCAATTAACTCCTGAAGCGGGGATGGAAAATATTTTCGACAATGGGAACACCGGTCAAAGCTGCCATTTAGTGTTCTATGGGAACACCTTTGCAATCGTGCATGCATGTTCCCTCAGTTATTGTAACGTAACGACTCTAAATTGTTTTCTGAAAATCAAAATCCAGGTTAAATTGCCGGATCCATAGTAATTAAGCAACAATTAAGATGATAAATTTTTAACAGTAAAATATATTTAGATATGACAGCGCCATAATTGTCAACTAAATGTCCAAAGTAACATAAAAATGTTACAGTGTGAAGAAATTGCCACAATGTACAAAGTAACTGTGAAATTAGTATTTTCTGCTTTTTATACGGAAAAGTTTTTTGCCTTGAAATACAGTGTCATCTTATTTCAATATGACCATTCATTTAAAAAGATTAATCTGGCGCAAATACCATTTTGGATTAAATATTTTGTATCCTCCATTCTACGCAGCCGCGAAGCTAAAATTTAGTGGCGGTAAAGGCTAATATTCGCTCACAATTTTATCCACCTCGGACTAGCTAAATTAGATTAAAACGTTTCCGATACTTCGAGTGCGTGTGCTGCTGTTGACTACTGACTTCAAAATCCAAACAAAATTTCTTTGCAATTTTTTTGAAAATAATTTGTATTCTGTCATCTACAACTATGAAACGTTCCCGGAAAAGATCTGTGAAGGAGCCAGACCCTTCAGTAGGCAACCCAAAGTCCTCAAAATCATACTTTTCTTGGACTAAGGATTTGAAATTAAATATTGCAACATACATAAGGGACAATTACGAAGAATTCAAGGTATTTACGAAAATTAATCTTCACACAAATTTGACATTTAAATTTGGTTATTGGCCCAATTGTGTGAAATAAAACCATTTGTCATTAGTGTCTCCCAAAAGTGATATTCGCTCGGAAGGTCAAGGAAGAATTCGGTATCAACTGCTCCGATGTCAAATTAAAGAACGGATTTTCAAATCTCATAAAGAAGTATATGGACATCAAGAGTAAACTTAACTCATCTGGTTTCGGTATTGACATTGAAAAGGACAAAACCCTAGATAAAGGTAAGCAGTTATAAAATAACATAGACATTAGACAATAACATTAGATGATATTCATGAAAGATATATAAGGAAATAATAAGGAAAAAATTTCACTGTGTAACTACAGGCTGGGTTCTAAAACAGTGCCCTTATTTTGATGTGTTGGATGAAGTCATGTCAACGAGACCAAACGTATCACCGTCGAAACTTATTCAATCAAGTGGTTTTAGTGCAATGGATGACGTTACGAACTCCGACAATGTTTCCAATTGCGATGTTAATGATATTTTAAGTGTAAGATGAACAATTTGATAGACTAATTCAAATTAAACTTTATTGTCGTTAGTTATTATCCCAATTTGTATTTACTTGTATGGACCTAAAATTTAAAATTTAATACATGCAGGTTGAGCTTTCTGAAAACGAGTCAGATGACAGTAGATGTGAGGAGCGACCAAAAAAAACACGCGACCAAGGACATGCCTTCGCTGATCAAGGAATCTTTCAAAGAAATTGGAATTATGAAACCAAACAAAGAGAAATCACCCAAAAATGCCTTGGAAGCTTTTTCAAAATGATGGATGATAAATCAACTAAACAGAATGATGTCGAGCTAATTAAACACGATTTAGAGCTAAAAAAATTCGAGCATGCTCAATCTCACCATAGCAGTAAATTGGAAATCGAACGGATGAGAGTAAGGATGTCGTAACATTTGTAATTATTTATTTTATACAGTTATACCACTCTTAAAATATAATTTTTGTGGATATTGATAAAATTAAGGTTAAAACTGAACGAGAAATCCATTTGAAAAAGATTGAGACAGAAAAGGAATTAAAACTAATGGAAATTCAAAATCTAAAGGAAGAAAGAGAGTTTGAAATTCAAAAGTTGCAGTTACAAATTCAGTTAGAGCAAGTAAAGAAAAGTACCTAAATGTCTAAAGCATTGATTTAATGATCTGGAATAAAATTTCTCTTTTTTGTTCATGCCCATTATTGATATGGCACTGGACATAATTATTTTCATCCTCTTCAGGTTCCATTTCTTCAAAAATAAAGTCCCCAGGCTTATTCCAAGGATCTCTGATCATTAAAAAATTGTGAAACACGACACAGGCTTGAATCCAGTGGCATACTTTGACATGTCCGGCATACTGATTTACATTGACACGCAAACCCCGCAGACTCTGCAAACGACCCTTTAGAATAACAATAGTGTGCTCTACTGACACTCTGTGACTTGAGATGTACTTGTTGAATTTTCTTTTTTGACGGTTTAAATGTCCACCAACCCTTTTGTAAAGGGTGACAACTGTAGCAGTATTGGCATAAGCAGAGTCGCCAATAATGAATTCTCCATGTGAGAAATAGTCTTGTGGTCTTAAGAAAAGTAGACAAGAAGAATAGACTTTGGCGTCATGAACACTTCCAGGAAATCCGGTGACAAGGTGTCTAATAAGTTTGAATGGATCACATACAATTTGAAACTGTACAGCGTATTTCTTTTTTCTAGACCAATAAACTTCTTTATTGTCACATGGAGCTTGGTACAAAATTGCATCCGAACCATCGACATAGCCTAGACATTTCGGAAGAAAATTAATTGCTGAATGTGATGCAATATTTTGACGTTCTTGATCAGGCCACTTTATCCATTCTTGACTGATGTTGTTCAAAGCTTCGATCGTTCTGGTGATGCATTTATCAACGGTACCATCGCTTATGCCAAATTTGGTTACAACCGCTGAGTAACTGGAATTATTTCCAAAGGTTCCCATCATATTCAACGCCGTAGCGATCTGAATGTTTGCCGGTATTTGAGATTCCGTAAAAACTGGATCGCCTAAAATATATTAAATTGCTTTTTAATGCATCACTCAATGGATGAGTAATTAAAGTTTAATTAATAAATGAAACGTAGTTATTAATAACTTCGTACTTTCTAACTTTTCCGTCAGATCAACAAAAGCCTTCTGGTCCATTCGTAAATGTTGTCTAAATCGCTTTTCATCAAAATCGGTTGCTAGTAAAATATTGTAGAGCCTGTGACTGCTTTTTGGAACTGTAACTCGAGGACAACTGTATCGGAAATTCTCAAATAAGTGGAGTAGTACCAATAATTCCTCTTCGGTTAATATTCCTTCCTTTGGAAAGGCTGTATGGAAATATGTCGTGTGCTCCGATTATCGCGACGAACTCTTCAAATTCTTTTTCCCCGATTTACCAGGCATTTTGTTTTGAAATGTGACTGGTATTTACTATTTTGTTCAAAGAACATAATTTAACTTATTGCGCTCTTATGCGCATTTTTTAGTACCTTGGAGCAAACAAAACTTTTCAAAAAATAATCGGAGCATTCAAAGCTATAGCTAAAAATTTTACCTGAATTTTAGCGGATTTAGTTAAAATAAATTTGTATCCACATTGCATGAATGGTGCTAATGCTTCATTTCCATGAAATTTATATTTGCAGTTATTAGCACTTAAAGTCTAGTTGATATTACAGTATGTCAACAAAATAGTTTTCCATATGAAATCAGTTTCCATAGCATAGCAGTTTGTACTTCATTATTTTATGGTTATAATACTAACTCTCAAATGGGGAGTAAGTTTGTTATTATTATTACTACAAGCTGTTTATCCCTAATGGATTTACAGATACTGCTCGATACTGACTATTACTGACTACCATCTAGTTGGATATTGACTTGGCTTACTATGGCTGGGTACTATGGATACTGGTTTCCTATGGATGTGTGTGTGTTAGTGGGAGAGTATGATCATTACTATTGAGTGGCAAAGACACACTACCGCTCAAGCCGCGAGGACTTACTTGCAGTTACTCCCTGAACAGCTTTACTGTTCGGAGAAGCACTCATTCGTCCTGCAGACATACAAAATGAAAGCAGAGACGACAAGGGCAACCCCGGTAACTCATCCACATGAATGAGGAACTTGCTCAGGTGTTTGAATCTCAACTCGCTCAAAGCTGGGCATTCAGCTGCATGGTGGACCGACGTCTCGACGATTAATGCGCACAGAGGGCATAGCGGAGACGAATGATTCCCCAATTGATTCTGATGCTTGGCCAAGGAGGAGAAACCAGTAATTAAATGAGTGAAGACCCTGAGCGTTCTTCTACCCAGACTTGTGAAGTATTTGCTTTTGATATGTGAAGGTATCGGTAGGAATAGTTTTGTAGTTTTGCAGTCCGTTCTCTTTGTCCAATTATGTTTGTTTAGTTTGTTGAAATAATTACAGATAGTGGTTTTAGCACTCTGTGAGGAGTAAGGCAATATTGGTTCAGGACCAAAGACAGACATCTTCGTAGACTCTTTAGCCATGATGTCAACCTCTTCGTTTCCTGTTATACCAGTGTGGCTAGGCACCCATTGCAGTATAACAGTTGCTTTATCAGAAAGTTTGTGCAGAGCACTGAAGCATTCCAGGATCAATGCCGAATCTGTGTAATTAGCCTCGAGGGCTTTTATGGAGCTGAGAGAGTCGCTGTAGATAACAACTTCATCTCTCCAGTCCAAATCTATTATCCTGCGTATGACCATGAGAATAGCCACCAGTTCCGCTTGGAACACAGTGGAATATTTTCCTAGAGGTTGTTGAATGACGATATGACCATCGGTGCTAGTAATAAGAGAGGCGCAACCCGTAAGACCATCTATTTTAGACCCGTCCGTATAACAAACCAGTCTTTGAATTGAAGGTTGAAGAATGTCAGGTTTTACTGTATCAAACACAGTGAAGTTTTTACCAACAAGTGGTGTTAGAGGGATTTCATCCATGGGGAAATCCAACTCAGGTATCTGTTTTAAAACATTTGTGACGTGAGTCATCAACGTGAGTTAATCTTTTAAGGCTACCTCGTCCGTGCCAGGGCAACCATTTGCCAATGCGACGCAGACGATGCGCCGTTGTGATTGCTGTTTTGGTAAGGAACATATCTATAGGCTCGATGCCTACTATGCATTCTAATGCAGCGGTAGGTGTGCTATGCATTGCACTAGTGGTCATGAGACAGGCTAGACGCTGCACTCTAGCTAAGGTTGTCATTCTTGATTTGTTATGCACAGCTGTTAGCCAAACGCAAGCCGCATAAGATAAAGCAGGTCTGACTACAGCTGTATAAAGCCACAAGGTAATTTTAGGCGATAAGCCCCAGGACTTACCAACGGCTCGTTTGCATTGTATAAGAGCTGCTTTTGCCTTAGAGCTTTTGATATTGCAGTGATGATTCCAGGTCAGACTGTTGTCTAAGTATACACCTAAGTACCGGACGTTACTAACAAATGCGATGTTTTTACCCCTAACTTGTAGAGGTTTCATGTTGGGTTTTTTATGCCGCGTATGAAATACAATGATTTCTATCTTATCAGGGTGGATGGATAGATCCCGCTGACTGCACCAGTTTTCAATGATGTTAAGGGCCCTTTGCCCCAGAGCCCTCATGGTAGCTTCATCGATGCCAACCTGAAGAAGGCCGAGATCACCAGCATACGCTTGTCTATAAATTGAGCTAACCCTGGAGAGTCTCTCCAGTAATTCATGAATGACAAGATTCCATAATAGTGGCGAGAGTACTCCACCCTGAGGACAACCACGTTCAACTTTCATGGTTTGAGTGGCATTTCCAACAGTGACATTTACGGTGCGATCTCTTAACATTCGTTCGATCCAGCGTATGATTGTTGCATCTATTCCCTCTCTTTCCAAAGCCAGATGTATGGTTCTGAAAGTGGCGTGACTAAAAGCCCCTTCGATGTCTAAGAAAATACCAAGAGCCATTTGATTGCTTTTGAGAGCACATTCAGTGCGAGCAATATATTGATGAAGAGCTGCGTCAGTGGAAGAACCACGTAGGTATGCAAACTGTCCTGCATCTTTTAGTTTATTTTCAAATTCCGGAGTCTTGATGCTCCAGTCAATAAGACGTTCAAGTATTTTCATACAAGAAGAGATAAGTGATATTGGTCGCCAAGAGTTAGCTTTTTGATAGCTACTTTTGGCTGGTTTAGGTATGAAGATTACTTTAGTCTGTCGCCACGCTTTGGGTATATACCCAAAAGCTAGGCTGGCTTGTAGAATATTAAGTAGATGAGGACCTAACTCTCTTCTGGCCATTTGAAGCATGACTGGCAGGATGCCATCACAGCTGGCAGCTTTAAACGGCCCAAATGAGCTTATAGCTCTTTGGACTTTTCCTAACGTGATCAACTCAGCAGTAGAGTTGTCAGCAGAAATGCTATAGTCTGGAGTTGAGTAAACTATTTGGTGGTCATTCGGAAAATGAATTTTTAGAAGTTGGATTAACGAATCATCCATATCAGTGTTATAATTACCATCAGAGATCTCTATTGGACCAAGAGCCCTGCTTCTGTCTTTGGCTAGTACTTTAGCAAGCTTTGACGCTTGCTGCGTACAGTGTACGCCTTTTCCCACTTTTTGTGCTTAATTCACACCCACCTGTGAGAAATGGGAGAAACGGGAGGGTGTGAATAATGGGAGAAATGGGAGAAGCTCCCACTTATTTGAATTTAGCGGGCGATTTTAGGTGTCCACATTACCCCAAATAACCCTTTCTCCCGTTACTCCCATTTCTCCCACTCCCACCTTCCTTAATTCACACCCACCTCCCATTTCTAACAGTGCATTTCTCCCATCCTCACAGTGGGAGGGCGTACACTGGCTGCGTATCCTCGATTTCGTTGCAGAAGGTTCTCCATGAGTCCCTTTTAGCTTTTCTTAAAGTGCTATTAAAAAGTACTCGAGTGTCTCGTAATGCTGTTTTAGTTTCTTCTGTTCTCTTGGATTTGTATTTCCTAAGAGCGACCTTTAATTCCTTACGTATTCTCGTAAGATCCTCGTTCCACCAAGGCGAAAGTTTACCACCGTTTCTGATGGTCTTTAGTGGGCAAGCTTCGTGAAATGCATTAATGATGATGTCATTGAGATTATTCACTTGTTCATCAAGTTGATCAACTGAATCAATTGAAGCACAAGAAATTTTTGCAATATTTTTCCTGACTGTCCTGTTATATAAGGGCCAGTCAGCTTTCTTTGGGTTTCTAAATTGAATTAGCTTTGGAGGTGTTATTTCTAATTCATATGTGATGTACATATGATCGGAAAGTGTGATGTCATCTTCCACTTTCCAGTTATGAATGTCATGATAGAGACTTTCGGAGCAAAGAGTGATATCTAACACCTCCTCTCTGCCCATGCCATCCCGAAAAGTTGGTTTGTGTCCTTGATTCAGTATGTCAAGATTAGAGCATACTATGAAGTCAAGTAGGACCACTCCACGTTCATTGGTATTAGTGCTACCCCATACTGTGTTGTGGGCATTAGCGTCGCTTGCAAACAGTAGAGGTAATGAATTTTGGCTGCAGTAATTGATTAAATTACCAATTTCTTTGGAAGGCGGATGCTTATCCTTATCTGGTAAATATGCTGATGCAAGTACTGTATCCCTATTATTTATGCTAATTTTTAAGGCAACCAAGTCTCTACTCCAAAAAGAGCAAAGAGGCCAGACTTCCAAGTTATTTGATGTGACAATGCACGATCTAGGGTTTTCAGGACCCTCGAAGGCATGAAGTTTTCCTTTTCTTGATAGGCCGCAGACCTTACCCTTATATGCATAAGGTTCTTGAATAAATATTATAAATGTGTTGCCTAGTTGGCGGTTACTAACTAAAGCAGTAGCAGCTTTACAGTGCTGCAAGTTGATTTGTAAGTTTGTTGGAGTTGATGTATTTATGATCAACTAGGGTTGTGGTATTTATGCTATTTGCCGCTGACCTAGTTTCCATGGTCGGCGGATGCTCTTGTGTTAAGTTGGACATAAATTTGTTGCTCCCCCCGCCGCCTTATATCTTACCGTAGGTCGGCGGATGCCTCGGTGTTTAATTGTAAATATAAACGGGTTACCATTGAATCCGACCAGAGTTATCGTGACCATTTTGTGTGTCATCAGAATCTGTGAAAAGAAAAATAAAAAGCTGGGCAGCATCATTGTGAATACAGTAGTATCCTCTTTGGGTTTAATTATTTTTGTTTTCAGTAGCAAGGGGAGTGAAACACTACTACCACATGCTTGTAGAACATCAAGCCAGGTGGCTTGGTGTTCTACTTTCATCATTAATATGCAAAAGATAGGAAAATCAAAAATAAGTAAATAGAAAAATGGAGAAAAATAGGAAAATCCGTTGCCATTCGGTAAAAAAACTGTATAAGGGTGCATGGAATTTATTTCGACTCTCTGAAATGTGCCGTTCTAGTGTAATTATGAAGGGCACATTTACCAGTCTTAGAGTCAGTATTGGCTCTAAGGAACAGACTCAGTGGTTCATTAGCAGCTATGCGGAAGTAAAATAATCCGCCTAGCTGCTCTTCTGATTTAATGATAGTGAATTGGAATGACTGCAAAAACAGTTCATTGCAATTCACTAGTCCAACAAGAATATCATCTCTTAGTGGCATGATATTATGAAGATGACCAAGATTTTTTAGGGTTAAAGTAAAACTTACCCTTGGTCGTGTATCTTCAAGCCATCCTTTTGTGGCTTGTCCTTCAAAAACTCCAGGCATCCACTCGATTGATCAGCCACTCCGCAAATTTCTCGTTGGAGCACCTGACCATTCCGTGTATGCCTGAAATCTTCCTAAAGTTAAGGCCATATTTAAAGTCCGGACTAGTGTTTTCAAACATGCACTGTCCTATATATGACGGGCTCAGTAGGATAAGGGTCTTAGATATTTGCAGAAAAAATTCCATAGTAACCATAATTTTGACAGTACCTGAAGCCCGCCCTATATGTGAAAATCATTACAACACTAAGCAATTGTGTTTAAAAGTTACCCCTGCCTATTTTTGCGAGCGCTGTATAGATGAGGACATAATTATCGTTTCTATCCAATTTAAAAATTTAAGGGTACTTAATGAAATGTTAAAATATTTATGTCTGTAATCTGTAATTTTTGGTCACTAATCATAGCCCTCCCCAGCTTATGATTTTGCAACTTATTTGTAGCTATTTTTCTACCCTTTTAATCTCATGACATCAAAATGGGATTGAATCTGCAATGCTGGGATGCGGTTGGATAGCAAAAAAACTACATTCATTTAAAAAAACAAAAATTTAGATACTATTATTTTTCTAGACTGGTAAATGTATTATTCAGAAATGGGTATGAAAAATATTTGGTTGTCGTATATGTACAAAAATGTAAGTGAGCAAAAAAATCAAGATAAATCATAAAATTAAGTCTAGGAAACTGCAAATAGGAATACATTTTTGAATTTTAAAGAAGACCGATTCCCTTAGATCATTTTAGAACGTCCAGAATTAAACTTTTAAAGGTTTAGGACAGTTTGGCTGGAAGGGAATTTTTGACATCATTTTTGAAAAATGTTTTGGTTTAGTTTTCAACCGATGGATTGTAATGTTTGATAGTTGTTTCCACCGTTTGATGTCATTTAGTTCAAGGAAATATTGAAAGCTGTAGCAGTGAGAGGAAAATTACCTCAAAATATCATGTGGTCACCAGCTGCGTATCAGTAAAAGATTTTTCCAAATGTAACTCTCTTGGAAATCTTCTAAAGGAAGATAAATTATTATGATAAATAACTCACCACTGACTCCAGTTTTCTAATACTGAATCAATTAAGAGTAAGTAGATCATAGCTTGTGTATATGTAAATTTTGGGCTTGGAAAATAGTTTTGTAGGCGGAATTTATAAAGAATATTTTGTTTGGAATTATACATGAAGTTATAAAATGGACTACTTTAAGTTTTTTTGGCCAAACTAGCCCATCACTTACAGTAACCTCTTTTACAAGGTGAAGGCATAGAGGGATATTTCCCGATTTTGCACCCAATTTGAATTCTACCCTACCTATACTGCCACAGAGAAATAAGCGTCCAAGCCGAAAGTAACCCTGGTAATTTGGTTTGGGTGCCTACTTCTCTGTGGCAGTAAGTATAATACGAATTGGGTGGAAAAATTAGGAAACCCCTGTCTCCTCCTTGTAATAGTGTTGATATTAAATAAATGCGTTACTATAGAGTGGCAAATTCGAGGCATCTTACTCTTTTAACAATCAATATTCCGGAGTTATCCTGTTGCCTAACAGACTTTGCAATTCCATAAGCTCATCCTTCGGACAGGCTAAAAATTTATTATTTGTTTGCTAATATCTAAGACCCTTATCCTACTGAGCCCGTCATATATATCAAAGGCCTCTAGGGCCAAATTACTGAAGGGAATGGACGAGTTGCCACTGTACGTGATGTACACGTCTCTCTCATCTTTAGTTTTAGGGGGATGAATAATTCCCCTGCTAGTTGTGGCTCGGGGAACACTAGTGGACATGGCCTGTCTTTTATTGATAGGACCAGTGTCCATTGAGTAGTTTTTCCTATGGATACTTACATTCTTTATATACTGTAGTGTGTATCTAATGTCTTAGGCAAGTTTTAGGGTTGTTGCAAGGAATTAACTGTAAACGCACGGGGAGATTTTTTTGAAGAAAATCTTAAAATTACGAGGTGTAATTATATCTTGGCATCTAAATTATATCTTGTTTTCGAGTTTTTTTGGCCTTCTCCCCGTATATTTCTCCAGGTTTTTCACCTGTAATTTTATTTTATTGTTTTTCTTGATATATATGGTTACAGGTAACTATCATATTACAACTACGAACTAACCAAATTAGAAATATTTCGAAATTATTTATATAGGTACCTTATTTTATATAGGTATGAAATTAAAAATAAAACAAGTTACAAGTAAAACATTATTCGCAGTCTTCGCAAATTATTGTAAATATTGGAAAAGTAATGTAATGTACCATGTTCGAGTAAACTTCTAATCAACATGTCCCCATTTCCTAAATATTGTTCATCCCTTCCTGGTTTATAATGTAGATTTTAAATCTATGAAAAAATCATAAATATTATGTTATTTGAGCGACATCTCTAAAACTTTGATTTTTGCGCAAAATTATTAATAATATATTATGTATGTAATAAGATAATTTTATTTTTTATTGGGGGCTGCCGCCCCCAAACCCCCGCTTGACGGGTGATGAATATTTCGTATTCTTTTAAATAGTAAAACACGAGTCAGTAAAGCGTAAAAGTTTGTATAAGTCTAGTAGTAATGAGCATTACGGATATGCATGCCTAACTCAATTTGTCATTTTCTATGCCTGGAACCGCACTCAATGCTAATTTTTTTCCATCCCTGAAATTTTCCTTATTCTAAATTTTTTTCAACCCCTGTCAGCGCCCTCAAGCCTAAAATATTTTCCATCCCTGGAATTGTTCTTGGTAATCCATATTTGCATTGGGATGTGAATGTGACTGGGATTATTGAGAATGGGAATACTACGTAACAGGAATAATGCATCTTTAAATCCGACATAATTATCATTATTGAGATGGTGCCTGCCAAGGAGCTTGTGCCTGCCAATATGCCAATTCAGTGCTCAGTACTCCGTATCTACGGAGATTGAATTAGGAAATGGAAAGTTATTGTGGGCCCAGCTCAACGTCTAAGTACAGGGCAAGACAGGATCCATTATCGTCATGCAAACAGTAAAATTATTGACTTTTGTCGAAGTCAGAGCTGTCCGCCGTAAGGCCTATGTTAAATTGAAAACAACGTATGTGAGGCTGTCACAACGTCCTGCCCTGTGAGAAAGTCATTTTGGATATCATCTCTAGGCTGTTTCCATAGGGGTGTAAAAAACAGATTAAAATGATAAACTTAAATGGAGATTGACCAATTTGATCTGTTTTTCACACCCCTATGGAAACAACCTAGAGATGATATCCAAAATGACTTTCTCACAGGGCAGGACGTTGTGACAGCCTCACATACGTTGTTTTCAATTTAACATAGGCCTTACGGCGGACAGCTCTGACTTCGACAAAAGTCAATAATTTTACTGTTTGAATGACGATAATGGATCCTGTCTTGCCCTGTACTTAGACGTTGAGCTGGGCCCACAATACAATGTGTATTCCTAGTATCCTAGTCCATACCAAGGAGTGTCAACAGTTTTAACAGGAGGGTTCAGCTAGACACTTTGCGTGAATATCTATAAGGGACAAATCCTGCCAGTTGTCATTGGCAACAATCGGATAAGGGACAAAAAACGTCCCTTATAGATATTCACGCAAAGTGCCTAACTGAACCCTCCTTATGAAAAAACAGCCGAAGAGAAACCAAGGGATACTACAACCAGTTAAAGCTCCTTGGTCCATACAATCCATCCAGTAACCAATTGAATAAATGACTATGATGCATTGCACCAAGTCCCCAAGGAGATACCAAACAATTTCAAAATTAATTCTTCCGGTTCCTGCGGCTAAAGTTGAACCCGCACAGTTGATTCGAATTAACGCATACCCCGCAGAGGAATGCTTTACGTTTTCGGTATCTTGCATTATTTCACAGAAATTACTAGTTTACGAGCAATCTCTCTTCAAAATTTTTAGCCAACGTGACAAACACATACTAGTGATGAAACCACACATTGCCCTTCGGGCAATGCGCTGCCTGCTTTGCAGTTTCTCCCCGTATAAAAACCAGGAAAAGGTAAATCTGGGATTTTGTAAAACGAATTATCTTCTTTAGCTAATCATTGCCATTTAATTAACAATAATTATCTCATGTGAACTTGTATAATTGTTCAGGTGTTATAATATAATGACACAACTCATTTCCATGATTTAGAGAGACGGGACATATGCATTTTGCTTTTGTCTGCTTTCAAGACACGTGCATATATTATGTTTATATGTACAATATGTAGTTATAGTCCAAAGCAGTTACAACAGGAACA
>JAECZT010000011.1:279566-485239 GCA_020055645.1 Tomocerus qinae | reverse complement strand
TGGCTGAAATGGCTAGTGGCTAAAATAACGACTAAATGTACAATGTACCTGCAAGTTCTTCTCTGCAAGAAACTCTAGCAAATTGATTCATCTGAGCTCTAGATCTAATAAGCGAGATAAAAGGCGGTAAACAATTTAACCTCTTTGTATTTTAACCGTATAAAGTGGTAAGGATTTCAGCTCTTTTCTCGTGGAATGAATAATTATATGATGGAAGAAACAAAAAAGATTTAAATTGTTGCCATTAATCGTCACTGCCATTTTGTGGATTGAAAAATGCTTCTTTTAATGAACCCTAAAACTCAAAATTAGTCTTTTTTTTGCAAGAGCTTACACATACATAATTCAAAAATTGACTTACAATTAACGTGAAAGATGGCAAAGGTTCAAGTGGGCTTCAGTAAACGGAACCAAGTAATCGGAAATTTTCACTCAACTTCACCAAACTTAAGTCAAATATTTATCCAAAATATCCACAAATAACTTCACCAGACTTTAAGCCAAATATTTATCTAGCTTTTGTCTTTATCGTTTGAGTATGTTCAACCGTTTATCTAACTGGTACAAAGAAGATTTTCACAAAACACTTAGTCGTTTCAAAATGACTAAACATACCAATGTCCCCTCAGAAATTTTCAAAAAACGTCGAAACTCTTTACCGGGGGCAACTATAACCTAATTAAACCAACATTTTTATCATATAATTTACAATTCAATTTGTATTATTCAGTTGTATGTACCAATGCCTCCACCGTATTTTTAGCCTAATCTTTAGTAAGGTTTTAGTTAGTCTTTTTAAAACGACTAAATGTACCAATGCCTCCACACAAAAAATTTAGTCGAAACTTTAATTTAGTCTTTCGTATAATATTATAGTCACATGATTATGAGCCGTCAATATTTTCGCCTTTTTCTAACCTAACCTAATAAAAATAAACATAATTTAAATGTTTGGTCACAGTTATACGTTTTTTTTAACCTGACTCGAGTTAAAAATCGTGAGTAACTGAATATTCTCGATAAATTGATTCTGTAAACCTATTACAACGTCTTCCAGAAGGTGAATTGCTTCATTCGAATTAATTGATTGGTAACACGGTTTGTTCAAATTATCAAAAACAGAAACAGTCTCTAATGCACCACAAGAATCCTGACATTTCACTTTTGTTTTAATTTTTTGTACCACCCAACCAGCAATATAAGTAACAATGCAGTCTATAAACGCAGATAAATTACTTATGAATGTATTATCCTAGAACCTAATAGTTGCTTTATTGCTGATTTTAATTGCAACGAATTAGGATTATTATTACAACCTCCTCTGGTCTAATTAAACTAAAAAATGTCTCGGTATGACTTGTGTATACTTCCTAATAAGTAGGCATTGTTGGCAAGTTGTAGCTTTATGATACGGTGGTTTTAATGTTAAATTCAATGAACAATTTGATGCTAGTGATTTTTGATTTCTTAGCCTTTTTAACTGAATTTGAATCGCAAGTATTGCTTCATTTCCTTTTCTTGGAGTGCTTCGGTTAACTCTTTCGTTGTGCTTTTAAATGGCGAATACTACTACAACTATCAAGCGTAAAAGCATAAACAATAAAATAAATGTCAATAATGCAATGTGTAATAATAACAAACCAACAGTGAAGAATATGTAAGCAATATGAAAATAGTGTGGAAATGCGTTTAGACTAGCGAGGGAACTTCTGCCACGGCAAAAAAAGTTATAACACAGAGCGAAAGTAAACTTCGCCTCTATCCTACTATACTTCATTACTCTAATGTTTTTAGCCGATTAGTCTTTCGTATAGTATTATAGTCACATGATTATGAGCCGTCAATATTTTCGCCTTTTTTTAACCTAACCTAAATAAAAATAAACATAATTTAAATGTTTTTGTCACAGTTATACGTTTTTTTCTCGACTTGTAATTTAAATAATAAAATATCTTGTTTTCTTTAATTATAAACCAGCCCGTTCTTGACCCGTGACTTCGTCACGGTAACAATTGCACCAAAAAATTAACCCAACTTTTCTGCCATCCCATAAAAATAGTTTTTATAAGCTCCAGTTAATCTCCACTTTCCAACGCATTGGACTTTCTTAACAAAACGTAATTTCCATTTGCTAAATGATGTCTCCAGACTTCCCTTCTCCAGAGACCAAAGTACAATGTATGCTCATTCCCTATCAAATAAAATACTTGTTATGAGCTCCATGCTGCAATCTATCTCCACATCCATTTTCCAAAACTACTACCAGTTACCAATGATAGTTCAATGTTTCATGTATGCCCCAACTCGCACCCAATTGTCACCAAAATAAAAAATTTTACCTTTTTTTTAACCATTGACCTTTTATGAACCGCTTATTGCCTATACCTGTTTCAATTATTACATAATGCTTTATGGCTTTATTATTATTAATGTCTTTGTTTACTATTTATTAGTTAACATTTATGGTGTGTACATTGCGCTATAAATTTTTAATTAAACAATAAACCTTTTAAAATGTGAAATATTTGGCGTTGTTGTCAGCTTCCAGTTAATTTATTTAACAAATGTTTGCCGCCGCACATCCAAGCGTAGAAAGGTTACGTCAAACATTATCTAACCATTGTCGCAACCTTTTTTTCAAACCCTGTAAATGAAATAACAATAATATCGAATCAAGTTATGTGATTCATCATAAAATTAATAAATAAAACCAGTCTTACAATTTTAAAGACTCAATGAATATAATACACAATGTTATTACAATGAAGGTAATAAGATTATTTCTAATGGTCAATTAGATCATTACCTCCTCCTTAATTTTAGCACCATCTATGGAAGTTAGTTGATTAGGTTCATTTCTCGGTCCTATGGGTTTCTTTAGAGTATTTAGTTGTAGAGTTGGTAGTTGTATACTGATTTTAGGAACCCGTCCAGATGGATTAATCATATACCCTTGTTCTTTATCATCTGTAACTTTTTTTAACCGCTTTTGTACAACAAATGCTTCTTCTTCTCGATCTATACACATAGTTCTCTTTTTACTTGATGTAACGCCATGTTTCCCGCGACCTTTATCTTTACATATAAAAAAATTAATTAAACCAATATTCAAATAACAATATTAAACAAAAAATAAAGTTTTAAAGGTAGATTTCACCTTGTGATGATAATAAAGATGATTGTTGAACAAATACATTACCGCTTGTACTTTGCTGGGCTTTATCCTTTACTACAGCCTCCACAGCCTTAATACCTAATTGAATCCATTACAACTTTTTATTTATAATCCACATTCATAATATATATAATAATAATAAAAGTTAAATTCATGTTTTTATTATTATTATCACTGAACCTTTGTTTTGAACATCGGCTGATTCGGAAGCGACATTGTTAATCTCTTCCATAAAATTTTTAATTGTCTTGTCATTCTTTTGGCAATGCATTTCAACTGATTGGAAAACTTTAAAAACTATTTTCAACATTTTCAAAGGCGGCAAGAGATACTTGGTGGCCATATTTTTTGTTTCCTTAGCCAAACTATTATTTTCGACACATTCCTTGATACGGACGTTCAAGTCGCACAGTTCAGTATTTAGACCTTTTAAGAATGTTTTTTTGTCCCCAAGAGCTTTTGTTAGAGCTTCAATTTCAATCGCTACTTGATTAATTTCAACCTGCTTTTTTTCAGCTTGGGATTTCAATGTCATGTAGCAAAGGCACTCTCCATTTGGAGTATTGTTTCCTTCCTTACTTTTACCATCATCACCTTCGTTTTCGCTTGGAGAAATAACATTATCTTGGTTATCGCTAGGAGTATTATTTCTTTTCTTGCATTTATTCATGTGTGATAAAGTAACAACATTATCACCTTCGTTTTCGCTTGGAGACATGTTTGATAAAGTAACATCATCACCTACGTTTTCGCTTGAAAACATGTGTGGTAAAGTAACATCATCACCTTCGTTTTCGCTTTGAGACATGTGTGATACAGTAACATCATCAACACTTTCGTTATCGCTTGGAGTATTGTTTCTTTTCTTACTTTTAGCCATGTATGATAAAGTAACATCATCTTCACTTTCATTATCGCTTGGATCGATATGTGGCAAAGAAGTAACATCATCAACACCTTCGTTATCGCCTGACTTTAAAGTAACATCATGATGACCTTTGTTATCGCCTGACTTTTTGCTTCTTTTCGTACTTTTAGCCATTTGTAATAAAGTAACATCATGATCACCTTCATCATCCCTTGGAGGCTTATGTGGTAAGATATAAATAACATCACCATCATCACCTTCGTTATTTCTTGGAGAATTATTGTCTGATAAAACATCATCACCTTCGTTATCGCTTAATACTGAAAAAATGTAATTAAAGATTATAGGTTAGGTTAATATTTTCAAACAACTTATTTAACATGTAATATTATTATTATTATCATTTATTATTACCATTTTCGTAGCTTGGTTTTCTTTCGTCGTTAGCATACAAAAAAGTTTTTAATATTTTATATGGTAGATGAATCTTTTGCGACCATAAATTATAATTCAATCTCTTGGTGATTTGATATCGTTGTATTATAAATTCACCAAGATCCTCCAATCTCATCACACTATTAACTACACCTTGGAAGCGACTGCAATCTGCAAAATATAATTATAATTTTTATAGTATAATCTTAAAATCATATTGATTTCCACATTTATTTGGGCGTACCATACAACTTGACGACAAAGGAACACAAAATGCCCGCATATTTTATTTTCTTGGGTTCATCACTTTTGAAAATTTTGTATAAAGCAGTCGAAACATTCGATCTCCTCGGTTCTGTATATTTAAAACCTTGCTTGCATTTTCTGTTTCTATAGATTCGTTGACTTGCTGCTGGATAACTCGTAGTAACTGGTACCTTGTCTTCAAGATCTTCTTCCTCATTTGCATGGTCTTCATTGTCTTTACTCAAAATATTTTTGAGATTGTGCATGATCTTAACAATCCTAATGGGGCCATAATTTTTCCTTCTGTTTTTATAATCCTTTCCTCTAGGTGCGTCTTCAAATAGGTATCTATACCACTTTGCTTCTGTTGTCCGGATGTATTCACAAAAAGCAGGCAAGAGGTATTCAATGTAATAATCTTTCAAATTAATCTGATGAACATCATCCCTAATCAGTTCGTCTAGTATGGACGAAATAGTTAGCACATTTTTTGCCATTGTAATAACTGCAAAAAAAGTAGGCAAATCAAAATAATGTAATTACTATACAATAGCAATTAAACGCACACGACACGACTAAATTTATTGCCTCTACTATAATTTTTAGCCGAATCTTTTTAGTTTGCCCCTTAAAAACGAATACATGTAAATACCTTGCCCCCACGTAATACTTTATTCTAGCTTTTAGTAAGCCCTTTTAATACGACTTACCTCAATAGCCAAATTTTCAGTTAGAGGTTTTAGTTAGTAATGAAACATTGGCTTAAGGTGCAAAATATTGTCTAAACGAAACCATGCCTCCACCGAAATATTTAGCCAAATCTTTAGCTTAACTTTTAGTTAGCCATGACAAATTGGCTAAATGTACCAAATGCCCACACCGTAAATTTAGCCGAATCTTTAGATAGCTTTTAGTTAGCCGTATTAAAACGACTAATATTCCTTATGTCACCTCCGCAAAATTAGCCGAATCCTTAGTAAGCTTTTAGTTAGCCATGACACATAGGCTAAATGTACCAACAATTTTTTAAATTAAGATGAATTTTTAAAAATTTACAGTTACCTGAATTATCCCAAACGCACTACAAGAACTTCAGAACGGAACTGAGCTACTCTTTCCTCGAGCTCTCTCATATTTATACCCTGAGTGCGGACGGTTAAGTACCGAGGTTAACTACTCTAATGCATATTTACTCACTATGATAGCAAGCTATGTATTTTGATTCGATATGATAGCAACCATGTATTATGATTCGATATGGTAGCAAGCCAAGTATTTTGATTCGATATGGTAGCAAGCCTTGTATTTTGATTCGATATGGTAGCAAGCCTTGTATTTTGATTCGATATGGTAGCAAGCCATGTATTTTGATTCGATATGATATGATAGCAAGTTTGTGTATTTTGACTAGATATGATTTATTGCATTATAGAGGAGACTTTCTAACACCCTATTATCCAAAATACTAACAAAAGATTAGACTAAGATTCAACTGTTGGAATTTAGTTTTAGTTAGTGTTTAGTTAGTCATTTCAAAATATAATTAAACCTATAGTTGGAATACGTTAATATTATCACAAAACATTTTTAGTCAAACCTATACCTAGTTCTTTGTTTATTCGTTGGTATACGGTAATGATACAATGCCTCCTCGGAAAATGTCAAATTTTTAGTTAGCTTTTTTAGTTTAGTTTTTAATTTTTAGCCGATTCTTAAGTTAGCTTTTAGTTAGACTTTTTAAAACGACTAGCCAATGCTTTTATTTAGACTATATTAAACGGCTAAATGTACTAATGCCTCTTCCATAATTTTTAGCCGAATCTTTAGTTAGCTTTTAGTTATCCTTTTTAGAACGACTAACAAAATGACTAAACTTGCCCCACAGAAAATTTGAGAGTAAAATTAGTTAGTCATTTCAAAATGACTAAACATACCAATGCTTCCAGCAGGAATTTCGGAGAGAGACTTCAGAGAAGAACTTCAGTGAGCGATAATAGGCGATATCAGAACAAGACTGAGCTCCGCTTCCCAAATTTCTCATATACATATACCCCTAGTGCGGACGTTCAAGCATAGAGATCAACTATTCTAAGTAGTTACATACACTCAATACTCAACTTATTCAATTACACATCATGGGTCAGGTGCCGACGTACTAGCAAACGCCCTACTACCCAACTTTTAAACAATGTTAACATAACATAACATACGACATACACAATTCAATCACATGACATTTTAGAAATTCAATTTAACTTTCAGCTAGCCGTTTGAAAACGGTTACATGTACCAAGGCCTACTCCGAAATTCAGATAAATAAATAAACCAATTGAATGACGGTGACTAATGAAAACTAATATTATTATTTATTATGCGCCTATATCCTCATTTTTGATCTATCCTGTTTAGTATGTTATGTAAACGTAGGTATAATAATATATTATAATTCCTAGTTCATACACAATGCACATTTCGTATTGTAATTCAATACATTTTATTGTCACGTACAATTTTATTACATTGCAGTGTTTATATGGTGCATTACATTTAATACTAATAGTCTAAAACATTAGTATAAAATCAGTTAGCTGTTGAATGAATAAACGTTTACAATGTTTTTCATTCTATTTTCTTTAAATGCTTAATGACAAATTATAAGTAAGCTCCCAAAACAGTGCTGCTGTGCTGGATGTTGCAAATAATAATGTTGATTCAATTTTTCTTAATATTGGAATTATTTCTAGCTGATTGAGCCGTCCATAACAATCTGCAGATTTAAGAAAAATAATTTGTCAGTTAACTATAAAATTCACCTCAAGCAAAAATTACATACAAATTCAAATTAATAAAAATTCGATTAACAAAAGTATTAATATTTTCAATTTCTCAATTGCTTATAGCGAATATAAAAATTTTTAACTTACAAGCCTATGAGAAATTGTAGTGTAGTGACGAAAACTGTAATATCATAGATGTCCGTTTCTGATAGGAATCCTTATGGCAGGCAAATGGTATTTATGGGAGTAGGTATTACATATTTGCGCTGCACATTTTTCTTCGTTTCTCATAACTTGGCCCTCCCATTTTTCATCATTTCTCTTCAACTCATCTTTGTACATTTCGTCTTTTCTCAACGATTGTTCATCTTTTCTCCTCAACTCATCTCTTTGTACATTTCCTCTTTTCTTATCGATTGTTTCTGATTTCTCTCATCGTTTGCCTTCATTTCTTCTTTGAAGCATTACAACTCTTGTTCATTTTTCTCTTTCTTTTGCTTTCATTTCTTTTTTTAACTCTTCTTTGTTTCTCATCCTTTTCTTTCTTTTCTTCTTTGAGGCATTTCAACTCTTCTTTTTGATTTTCATCTTTGTCCTTTGACTCTTTTTTGTTCTTCTTTATTACGCATAAAGCTTCTACAAATAATGCTGAGGATGTACAAGTTGTTGGAATCAAAAGTCGTAAAGTATAAGCACAGTTTTTTAGCCAGAGAGACGTTAAGGCGTGGGTTACAAATCTACCGGCACTGTAAATGTAACAACATGGACAAAAAATCATCTAAGGATCAAAGCTTGTCCAGCATTAAGCGGCGAGCCAAGAAAATACAAACACGCCATTCATGATAATATGTGAAAAAGTTGTAGTGTAGTCAAAAGTGATAATTATTATCTACTCGCCTGGCTTTCTTCGTGCTTATATAGTCTGTATAATAAAATTCTGTGATTACAATTAATGTTAGTCGGTTAAAATTAGATTTCAAAATTGTCTCTAAATAATACAAAATTTACCCCATTATTATTAGGCAGTCGAGACTTCAAAAAGCTTTCAAATTAGCTTTTAACTTCCGATACGAAACTTTCCTAAAATAATAAATAAAACAAAAATTAACACCTACAAATTATTACCAAGTATTTGCTTCGAGGCAGCTTTTGGTTAGCTTTACCTAATGTTTACCAAGTATTTGCTTCAAGGCAGCTTTTGGTTAGCTTTACCTAATGTTCTTCAATCTTCATTCGTCAAAATTAAACCAAAAAATGTTACACAAACTTACATACCAAATAAAATCCAGCACGACTAAAATATGTTATATAATAAATTGTATATATTGAACCAACCTGAACGTTACCTTATAATATTTAAATGGACTATGTCTGTAGATTGTAACCCACGCCTTAACGTCTCTCTGGCTAAAAAACTGTGCTTATACTTTACGACTTTTGATTGCAACAACTTGTACATGCTCAGCATTATTTGTAGGAGCTTTATGTGTAATAAAGAAGAACAAAAAAGAGTCAAAGGACAAAGATGAAAATCAAAAAGAATAGTTGAAATGCCTCAAAGAAGAAATGAAAGAAAAGGATGAGAAACACAAAGAAGAGTTAAAAAAAGAAATGAAAGCAAAAAAAAGAGAAAAATGAACAAGAGTTGTAATGCTTCAAAGAAGAAATGAGGGCAAACGATGAGAGAAATCAGAAACAATCGATAAGAAAAGAGGAAATGTACAAAGAGATGAGTTGAGGAGAAAAGATGAACAATCGTTGAGAAAAGACGAAATGTACAAAGATGAGTTGAAGAGAAATGATGAAAAATGGGAGGGCCAAGTTATCAACAGGTATAGTCCATTACAGTTCATTCCAAAGTATATTTCTGCAGCCGGTTAATGTAGTTATTCTTCCCAATACAACTGCGGATTCAACCAAAACAATCAGTAAGATATTTAGTGGAATTATTTAAACAAAATCACAAGAAATTTTGTTAAAGTTTTCGACTCACCATTGACGTTTGATTATTTGTAGCTGATAATGTCATCGACGTTCCAATTAATTACCAACAATGTAACACATTTGCGAATATAACAATTAAAATTGCCATTTTTGTTATAAAAGGTTCCAAGGTCTCCTCAAAAAAAAAGCTACATCCGGTAACTTCCTAGTGAGACTTTAGAGATACAATTCAGAGAGCAAATCCAGAGCGAGACTGAGCTTTGCTTCCCAAAGATGCTCATACCAACTGCAGATTTAAAAATAACAATCTGTTAGTTAACTAGAAGAATATGAATGAATATACACTTAATATGAATGAATTATTCCAAAAAGAATTTACAAGAAGGTTACCTTGGAGTAAGGGCCTTTTAGAGCATATACTAGTAATACACACACATTTGCGAATGTAACAAAAAAAATTAAAAAAATATTTTTTGTTATAAAATGTTCCAAGGTCTCTACAAAAAATGTTTACCAAACAACTACAGCTAGGTACTTCAGAGTGAGAGAGAGAGACTTCTTCAGAGAGGAACTTCCGCAAGCAAATCCAGAGCGAGACTGAGCTCCGCTTCACTTGAACTCATACTTATATACCTTAGCTAAACCTTAGCTAAACCTTAGCTAGACTTAGCTAGAGCTACACTTCCTAAGCACATCACAAAACAGAACCAAGAACCGTTTCAATTAAAAGGATACCCCGAGTACGGACTTTTTTTTCTGTTTAACAATGACGAATTATTAGTCTGATTTTACAAATTTACAAGTTATATGAGCCATCACTATTTTTGCCCTTTTTTAACCTAACCTAATAAAAATAAATATAAATTAAATATTTTGTTTTAGGCATACCTTTTGGTAACTGAGTTTGAGCTTGACAATTTTTAAAAATCCCAATCACTACAAACATTTAACCGAAACTTTGGCTATATTTTAGCTAGCCGTTTTTAAATGACTAAGATATACAATATCTCAGAAAAATGTTCACAAAGCTTTTTAGCCGTAACTTTAGGTTAGCTTTTAGTTTAGTCGTTGTTAGTCGACTGAATCTGCCTTCTCGAGGAGCTGCCACCAGGAACTTCCGACACACTTCAGAGAGGAACTTTCAAGAGAGACGAGTAACTTTCGCAATGAAATCCAGAACGAGACTAAGTTCCCCTTCATTTGTGCTCATACTCAAAGAAGATGTATTTTTGGTGGGTTGTCGCTTCGCTTACTCTAAGAATGCTATAAACGTATTATCCCCATGGTGCAGTTTATATTATACCCACGTGTTATTACGCACTATCAATAGCCAAGGGTAACAACCAGTAGCCAAGAGTAACGTTAATTCTAAACCAATAAGGAAGAAGTTTGGTAAATTGGCAGTTGCAGCTATATCTCAATAGCAATAGCAGTCTTATTGTACAAAGACATGTTTTAGTCTATGGCTCATACTTATATACCCCCGACTGTAGACGTTCATACACTGGGGTAAACTACTTTAGTTACTTAGCTTGCCAGCCTAGCTATTTATTACTTTCTGATGTTTAAATCTTTAGGTAGCTTTTATTTAGCCTTTTAAAATGGCTAAATATTGCATAGCCTCTTCCGTAATTTATTATTAGTCATAGGGATGTTCAAGACCACTATGTAACCTCCCTACTATCCCTATTCTGTGTTTGGCAATAATTTTTATGTAGCAAGTCGACTTGAGTTCGAGTTATACATTACGGATATGGTTCTCCCTACCATACAATACATAGGTGGGTGATTTTTAAAAGTCTACGATTATTTATGTGATGATAAAAATGATAAAATCAGACTAATAAGCGCCGGTTCGGGTATCATAATATTTGTTTATTAAATACTCATGTTTGATGCATCCTGTTTTGTATAATATAAATATAGTAGGTAATTAATTTCCTAGTTCGTATCGTATAGTATTTCCACACAGATTATTAATAGTTTCAACAAGGTTACAACCCTTTTTAAGAAATCACTTTTTTTCCAAGCTCTTTATTTTTTCTGCTTCAGTTCTTCCAATTTTTTCTCAATTTTCTTTAATTTTGCCTCATTGTTTTTCTCCATGTACTTCAAATGCTCAATGACATAATAAACTCCGCCCATCAAAAGTGCTGCTGTACAGGTAGTTGATAATATAATCATTGACATCCCGTCGTCACTTGTCAATTTTTCATAAATTTTTTGAAAAATAAATTCTTTCGCTTTTTGTTGTTCATCCAGGGTCCTAATAAACTCTTTGCCGCACAATAAGCAAGTTTCTTTAACAGTAGATGTTAAGTCCGACATTATCGTAACTTTAATTTCAAGTCCTGTAAATGTAACAACAAATATCGGAACGAAAATATAAGTCTTAAGTTTTAGCTAGCCATAAAAAATTGGATCCTATACTAAAATTTCAAAGTTAGACTTTTAGCTGAATCTTTAGCTAACTTTTAGATAGCCTTTATAAAGCAGACTAAATTGTACAAATGTGAATACCGTAATTTTAGCCAATATATAATGAGACCTCGAGTTCGGATGTTCAAGTCAAAGCAATGAAACACAATTACGGATTCCTCAAAAAAACAGTAAAGCAAGGAACAACTTCAAATTCAAGTTTTAAAACGATTAAATGTATACCAATGCCTCTGCAGTAATTTTGTACCTATGCACCAACTGTAATTTCAGTCAGATTTTTAGTTAGCTTTTAGTTATACTGTTTAAAACGACTAAATGCCCCAATGCTCACTTTGTAATTTTAGTCAAATCTTTAGTTAGCTTTTAGGTAGCCTTATTAAAATGACTAGGATTGTCATTACTTACATTACTAATGAAAGTTAATTGTTTAATAAACCGTAACAGACGGATGTAAGGGAATATCAAAGAAAAGTAATAGAATTGCAACTATACCTAATAACAACTATACTTATCAGTTTCATATTAGTACTATAAAACCACTTTTCATATTACCACTATGAAACTAGTTTTTATACTGGTGAAGTACCCGCTAAATGTCTAAATGTATCAATGCCTCAGCCGTAATTTTAGTCAAATCTTCAGTTAGCTTTTAGTTAGCCTTTTTTAAAATGTCTAAATGTATCAATGCCTCAGCCGTAATTTTAGTCAAATCTTTAGTCAGCTTTTAGTTAGCCTTTTCAAATGTCTAATTCTATCAATGCCTCCGCCGTAACTTTAGCCGAAACTTTAGTTAGCTTTTAGTTAGCCTTTTTAAAATGACTAAATATGTATCTATGCCTCCACTGAAATTTTATTCGAAACTTTAGTTAGAAATATGTAAGTATGGCCCATATTTTTAATAAATACTCCCACTCTAATCTCCAGTCTTTGAGAGTGTAAGGTACAAATTGAGGTACCTTTCACTCTCGAAAAAGTGCGTAAAAAGTGCGTGAGAGTGAGAGTCGAGTCATTAAAAATATGGGCATATGTTTCCATTGTTATTTTAGTCAAATTATTAGTTAACTTTTAGTTTGCCTTTTTCAAACGATAAAAAGACCACTCTACAGTAATTTTAGTAAAAGTTTAGTTATCTTTTAAAACGAATAAATATATACCTATGCCTCTACCGTAATTTTTGGCTTAATCTTAAGTCAGCTTTTAGTTAGCCTTTATAAAACTACTAAAGGGGACCAGAAATTCATATATAGTTTGGTAAAAATTCACCCGTTACAATTTATTTACACATATTTTCGTCAAATGTACAATTAATTACAATGTCCATGCATTAATTACTAACGGTAATTCAGTCTAAAAGTGTTTAAAAGATATAAGTATTGATTACCGGGAGGTTACATAAAACTATTTTAAACGATTATATTTTCATAAAACATTATAATATATTGCGTATAATTTCAATTAAAAGCTACACAAATCATTATAATTAGTCTTCAAAATCAGTCTCCACCACCGTTACTTTTAATGGCTCCTCGCTTTTTTAAACAACGACTAAATAGATGAACTTAAACATACCTTCATAAAATGATTACATTTAATTGTACAAGGGAATTAGTTTATTTTAGTAATATTATGTCAAGTATTATAACAAAAGATTAAAGTTGCAAAAGACAATTCTATATTTCAGTCACGCAATAGTACATTTTTAATACTTTGAATCAAGTGACTCTCGTCAATTTCTGAATCCTATAAGAATTCAAAATTAAAGAATTGTTAGATATTTATTAATTATTATTATTATTTAATATTTATAAAGTATATAAATACTTACTAATTTTAATTTTTCTTCATCGGTAATTAAACCACTTTCATGTAATGCAGACAAAGTTTCCTTATGGATCTTTATGGGTTGCAAATCTTTGTCACAGTTATCTGCGTCATGTGTCATGCCATAAAAAAGCATTATGGAATTGGGGTGGTGATCCTTAATCATTTTAACCAGTTGCATAACTTTTCCTTTATGAGTATTTTTTTCCACCTAAAACATAAATACAAATTTTATTTTTATTAAAAAATAAAACTATATTGGTAACGTGGATTAGTTATCCTTACAAACTCATTCTTCTCCTGTTCGGTAATCCAACCGTTCTTGTAAAAATATTTAATTTTTACATCTAATCTGGCCATCTTTATCCTATTATCCATATTCATTTCATCATAATAATGTGATGTTAACTCTTGGTTTTCAGATGTCGCCATTCTGATTGCTTTGCTGTAGTACTCTGCTAATTTATCTACAAAAACAAAAAAAAAAGTATAATAATAAATGAACAGATCTTAATTTTAGACCTTAAGCTAGGCTTTCACTATCCTTTTTAATATGCTAGTACCTCCACCGGAAAGTTTAGCTAAATATTTACTTAGGCTTTAGTTTTCCTGTTTAATATGGTAAAGTACCAAATTCTACCGTCGAATTTCTAATTAGCTTTCAATTACCTTTTTTCAAACGACTAAATGCACTGTACCTATGCCTCCGCACATATTTTTGTCTAATATTTAGTTAGCTTCTGGTTGGCCCTTTTAAAACGACTAAATATGTACAAATGCCTCTACCCTGATTTTAGTCCAATTTTAGTACAATTTTATTCCAATATAATATATGTTTAGTTAGCTTTAATGAGCCTAAAACGTATAAATCTGTACAAATAACTCTAAAGTATTTTTAGTCGAATCTTTAGTTAGCTTTTAGTTAGCCCTTTTTTCCCAGCGGCCATTTTTGGTTTTGCATTTGAGAATTGGTTATCAAAATATCCAATTCTTCACTAAATATTAAACACAACAATTACCCGGCAATTATTTCGAAAAGTAGATCAACTAGACAACAAGACACTTTTCGAAGGTTGTTGGAACCAAATTCGTTATGTCTATTAAACTGAAAAGAAAAGAAATAGTGTTACCAAGAAAAAATTAAATTTCCAAAATTAACATAAATTAACTAGAACAATTTGTTATTTAACTATTCGATTTTTTTTCCAAACACACCACAAGAACTTCAGTTTGCAACTGAGCTCCGCTTCGCTTGAACACTCATATTTATACCCTGAGTGCGGCTGTTCAAAAACAGAGTGAAACTATTTTCACTCACTATGGTAGCACGTCATGTATTTTCACTCACTATGGTAGCCCGTCATGTATTTTCACTCACTATGGTAGCCCGTCATGTATTTTCACTCACTATGGTAGCACGTCATGTATTTTCACTCACTATGGTAGCACGTCATGTATTTTCAACTTTTAGTTAGCTCTTTTAAAACGACTAAATGTACCAATGCATCTGTCTTAATTTTTAGCCGATTCTTTAGCTAGCTTTTAGTTAGCCATTTTAAAACGACTAAATGTACCACTGCCTCTGTTTTAATTTTTAGCCGAGTCTTTAGTTAGCTTTTAGTTAGTCTTTTCAAAAAGACTAAATATGTACAGGTGACTCTACCGTAATTTTAGTCAAATGTTTAGTTAGCTTTTAGTTAGCCCTTTTAAAACGACTAAATGAACCACTGCCTGTATCTTAATTTTAATCGAATCTTTAGTTAGTTTTCAGTTATCCTTTTTTAAATGTCTAAATGTTCGTTTTTTTATTTTATTGTGTCGCAATAATTACAAAAAACTGATTCCATCTTACTCACGAGAAAATATTATATTAAATCCATATCCTTAAAATATACATCACAACAGTTACTTTCTTCATTTAAAGCAATTGCACAACAACATCTGCTACAATATTGTACGCAACACTTTAACAAGTAATAATATATTCAAATATTCTATTTAATGTATTTAATTTCGATATTCTGTGTTAATTACTTTCAGAGTTGCTAAATTAATTAAAACTTTTTATAAAGCAATTAATTATTTAAATTACTATATAAAGGAAATAAAATGTAAAATTAATACTATAATCAATTATTAATTAAGCAGATTCGGGTTGTTTATTCTAAAGACCTTCCACTGGAAGAAAAATCCATCTGGTCAATCTCAGCATCCTTAAAGAATTCAAAATTTAAATATATTGTTAACGTTCCACAGTACGTTAAATTATTATTTTTATTATTATTATTATTGTTTAGCAAGTATATAACACTTACAAATCCCAATTTCTCCTCATCCGTAATTAACTGATATTTATGTAATTCCGACACGGTTTTATTAAGGACTTTTTTGCGGCAAACGTCTTTGTCACACCGATGATTACCGGATTTTATGGCAGCTAAAATCCTTTCCACGTTTATCTGTCCAATTACATGAAAATTAGTCCGCATCATTTCCCATATTTGAATTATCTTGTCTCTTCTATCATCCTTTTCAACCTAAGAAATGAAATTTAAAAAAATTTATTAAACGAGTATAAAAAAGTTGATAACTTGATAACTTTGTCCATTAAAATATAATTGTGCTCACAATCTTATTCTTTTCCTCTTGAGTGATCCATCCATTTTTGCAAAAAAACTTAATAATTATATTAATTCTGCGCATTTCTCTTTTTTCATACATTTCCCATTGAGAATGTTGGTTTCCAGTGGCCATTTTTGGATTTGATTTTGAGAATTGGTTATCACCTGCAATATTTAATTTGAAATAATAACAATTTATTATTTTATGATACTAATTTTATAAAAAAATATCCAATTCTTCACTAAATATTAAACACAACAATTACCCGGCAATTATTTCGAAAAGTAGATCAACTAGACAACAAGACACTTTTCGAAGGTTGTTGGAACCAAATTCGTTATGTCTATTAAACTGAAAAGAAAAGAAATCGTGTTACCAAGAAAAAATTAAATTTCCAAAATTAACATAAATTAACTAGAACAATTTGTTATTCAACTATTCGATTTTTTTTCCAAACACACCACAAGAACTTCAGTTTGCAACTGAGCTCCGCTTCCCTTGAACACTCATATTTATACCCCGAGTGCGGCTGTTCAAAAACAGAGTGAAACTACTCTAATGTATTTTCATTCACTATGGTAGCACGTCATGTATTTTTATTCACTATGGTAGCACGTCATGTATTTTTATTCACTATGGTAGCAAGTCATGTACACGTCATGTATAATTCATTCACTATGGTACCACGTCATGTATTTTCATTCACTATGGTACCACGTCATATATTTTCACTCACTATGGTAGCTCGTCATGTATTTTTCATTTACTATGATAGCACGTCATGTACACGTCATGTATAATTCATTCACTATGGTACCACGTCATGTATTTTCATTCACTATGGTACCACGTCATATATTTTCACTCACTATGGTAGCTCGTCATGTATTTTTCATTTACTATGATAGCACGTCATGTACACGTCATGTATAATTCATTCACTATGGTACCACGTCATGTATTTTCATTCACTATGGTACCACGTCATATATTTTCACTCACTATGGTAGCTCGTCATGTATTTTTCATTTACTATGATAGCACGTCATGTACACGTCATGTATAATTCATTCACTATGGTACCACGTCATGTATTTTCATTCACTATGGTACCACGTCATATATTTTCACTCACCATGGTAGCTCGTCATGTATTTTTCATTTACTATGATAGCACGTCATGTACACGTCATGTATAATTCATTCACTATGGTACCACGTCATGTATTTTCATTCACTATGGTACCACGTCATATATTTTCACTCACTATGGTAGCTCGTCATGTATTTTTCATTTACTATGATAGCACGTCATGTACACGTCATGTATAATTCATTCACTATGGTACCACGTCATGTATTTTCATTCACTATGGTACCACGTCATATATTTTCACTCACTATGGTAGCTCGTCATGTATTTTTCATTTACTATGATAGCACGTCATATATTTTCAACTCACTATGGTAGCACGTTATGTATTTTTCATTCACTATGATAGCAAATGTATCTATACATATATTTTCAACTCACTATGGTAGCACGTCATGTATACTTTCATTCACTGTGATAGCTAACAATGTACTTTTACTCCTCGATTTGATTGTATGCCGTTAGCGTAATATTTAGTGATATTATGTGCATTAATTCTGAACCTTCTCCTTCCGATTCAGTATACCAATTTTTAACGGAAGCTTTATACTTAGCCTTTTAAAAAAAACTAAATATGTACCAATGCCTCTACAGTATTTTTTAGCCGAATCTTTAGCAAGCAGTTAAACCTTCGCTAAACGACCTAATATGTACCAATCCCTATACCGTATTTTTTAGCCGAATCTTTAGTTAGCTTACAGTTAGTCTTAATACAAAGACTAAATGCACCTATATCTCCATTGTAATTTTTAGCCAAATCATTAGTTTGCTTTTAGTTAGCTCTTTTAAAACGACTAAATGTACCAATGCATCTGTCTTAATTTTTAGCCGATTCTTTAGCTAGCTTATAGTTAGCCATTTTAAAACGACTAAATGTACCAATGCCTCTGTTTTAATTTTTAGCCGAGTCTTTAGTTAGCTTTTAGTTAGTCTTTTCAAAACGACTAAATATATACAGGTGACTCTACCGTAATTTTAGTCAAATGTTTAGTTAGCTTTTAGTTAGCCTGTTTTAAAACGACTAAATGTACCACTGCCTGTATCTTAATTTTAATCGAATCGTTAGTTAGTTTTCAGTTAACCTTTTTTAAATGTCTAAATGTACCTATGCCTCCTTTCTATCTTTAACCGAATCTTTAATTAGTTTTTTGTTAGCCTTTTTAAAACAACTAAATGTACCTATGCCTCCACAGAGATTTTAGTCCAATCTTTAGTTAGCTTTTAGTTAGCCTTATTTAAAACAACTAAATGTACCAATGCATCATCTATAATTTTTAGCCAAAACTTTAGCTAGCTTTTAGTTAGCTGTTTTATAACGGCTAAATTTCTTCGTTGTAATTTATACCTTTAAATGTAAGTAAATCTCCAATTATATTGTATATAAAAAACAACTCGATTCTTTATTTTATTGTGTCGCAATAATTACAAAAAACTAATTCCATCTTACTCACGAAAAAATATTATATTAAATCCATATCCTTAAAATATACATCACAACAGTTACTTTCTTCATTTAAAGCAATTGCACAACAACATCTGCTACAATATTGTACGCAACACTTTAACAAGTAATAATATATTCAAATATTCTATTTAATGTATTTAATTTCGATATTCTGTGTTAATTACTTTCAGAGTTGCTAAATTAATTAAAACTTTTTATAAAGCAATTAATTATTTAAATTACTATATAAAGGAAATAAAATGTAAAATTAATACTATAATCAATTATTAATTAAGCAGATTCGGGTTGTTTATCCTAAAGACCTTCCACTGGAAGAAAAATCCATCTGGTCAATCTCAGCATCCTTAAAGAATTCAAAATTTAAATATATTGTTAACGTTCCACAGTACGTTAAATTATTATTTTTATCAATAAAGTAAATATACTTACAAATTTCCATTTTTCCTCATCTGAAATTAATTGGTTTTCATGTAATTCTGAAACGGTTTGATTAAGCACCCTTTTGGGGATAACATCTTTGTCACACCGATGAAAACAATGTTTCATGGCAGCAAAAATCTTTTGCACAACGTTTATATTAGTCCTCATCATTTCAAATATTTGCATTGCCTTTTCTCCCAAATCAACCTTTTCCACCTAAATAATGAAATAAAAATTTTATTAACCGAATATAAAAAAAGAAAATTAATAGCTTTGTCTTTTAGTATGTAATTTTGCCCACAATCTTATTCTTGTCCTCAATTGTTATCCATCCATTTTTGCAGAAAAACTTTATTATTATATCCATTCTGTACATTTCTCTTTTTTCATACATTTCACATGGTGGATATAAGTTTCCAGTGGCCATTTCTGGATTTGCTTTTGAGAATTGGTTATCCATTTATACAAATCTAATTTGAAAAGATAATAACAATTTAGTTATTTTATGATACTAATCGTTAATAAAATATCCAAATCCAAACTAAATACAAATCACAATTATTAATTACCCGGCAATTATTTCCAAGGCTTATCAAAATGGCTTTAGTTTAATTATTCCAAATGCACCACAGGAACTTTAGATTGCAACTGAGCTCCGCTTCCCTTAAGCACTCATATTTATATCCCGAGTGACGACGTTCAAGCACAGAGTTGAAATCCTACAATTCGTTATTATGGCACGTCAGGTATTTTCATTCACTATGATAGCAAGTCATGTATTTTCATTCACTATGGTAGCACGATGTATTTTAACTCACTATGGTAGCCCGTCATTTATTTTCACTCACTATGATTATTATGCCATGTTAGCGTAATATTTATTGATGTGTACTATTATTCTGAATCTTCTCCTTCCGATGCTGTATACCACTCATCAGAAGAAGATGAGATTATACTTTCAGGTTTAGACACTTTATTCGCTGTAGCTAACTTGTTTTGAAATATGACATTAGTGTTTATCCAAATCTCTCTGGAGGCAAGTCGGCAGTTTTTAAAGTCATCTGTACCAAGATATTGACATATACAGCTAACTATCTGACAAAAAAGACGTAATCAAATTTACATTCATTTTAAAAATCCACAGGTAATAATTACAACCCTCATTCACTATTTACTTACTTACCAAGGGATTCGTTAACACCTTAATACGTGCCAATTCGCCTGCAACCTCGTACATTGTAAGCTATTAAATTACAGAATTTTTAGTTAGCATTTAATTAGTTTTGTTAAAGCGACTTTGTACAGATACCTCCACAGTAATTTTAGACAATTATTTAGTTAGCTTTTAGTTAGTCTTTTTAAAATGTCTAAATGCACCTATAACTCCAAATGTAATTTTAGCCGAAATTTTAGTTAGCTTTTAGTTAGCCTTTCCAAAAGGACTAAATATGTAATAATGCCTACACCATATTTTTTAGCCAAATCTTTAGTCAGCTTTTAGTTAGCATTTAATTAGTTTTGTTAAAGCGACTTTGTACAGATACCTCCACAGTAATTTTAGACAATTATTTAGTCAGCTTTTAGTTAGCATTTTTAAAATAATGTCTAAATGCACCTATAACTTCAATGTAATTTTAGCCGAAATTTTAGTTAGCTTTTAGCTAGCCTTTCCAAAAGGACTAAATATGTAATAATGCCTACAACATATTTTTTAGCCAAATCTTTAGTTAGCTTTTAGTTAGCCTTTCCAAAAGGACCAAAAGAGGTACCTATACCTCCACTGTAATTTTAGCCGATATTTTAGATAGCTTTTAGTTAGCCTTTTTAAAATGTCTAAATTTACCTATGCCTCCACCGATATTTTAGTCCAATATTTAGTTAGCCTTTTTAAAACGTATAATAAATATGTATAAATGCCTATAAAATTTTTTAGTCAAATCTTTAGTTAGATTTTAGTTAGTTTTTTTAAAACGCGAATAAATTCGTTTGTTGTAATTTCATTTAGTTCCTGTCTGCCAAAAACAATTTGTTATTTAAATATAAGATTATTTTTTCAAGACACACCAAGAACTTCAGATTGAAATTGAGCTGCGCTTCTCCTTGAGCACTCATATTTATACCGTAAGTGTGGACCTTCAAGTACCGATGGAAACTACTCTAATGTTTTTCTTTCACTATGGTAGCATGCATGTATTTTCATTCACTATGGTAGCACGTCATGTATTTTTATTCACTATGGTAGCACATGGATTAGCCGAATGTTTACCTAGATTTTAGTTAGCCTTCTTAAAATGTCTAAATATGTATCAATGCCTCCACCAAAAGTTTAGTTAGCCGAATCTTTAGTTAGCTTTTAGTTAGGCCTCATTAAAACGACTTAATGTGTACCAATGCCTCTGCCGTAATTTTTAGCCGAATCTTTAGTTAGCTTTTAGTGCAATTGAAATCAAAAGGTATTTCATTAAAAGGTTTATTTACATTTATTGCATTTAATTTACATTAAAAAGTTATATATTATACCCTTTTCCATTTAATTTTTCCAAAAAAGCTAGATTTAATTTCTCACATTTGTGTTAGTGTAACACTGTGTTTACATTTTTAAAATTTAGTATTAGGTTTCTTTGTCACTCATGAGAATTTGACAAACAGGGTTGAATAATATGTTTCTTATTGCTGTCATTTGGTTTTGAAGCGACTCTATTTCTACGGCACTTTTCTCTTTCATTTCCTTTAATTGTTCCTTATAATTTGCCTCCATTTGCTTTAATTGTTCCTCATACATTGACATTTTCTTTTCAAGTTCAAGTATTTCTTCAGCGCAGTTTAGGCAAGGTTTATCATTTCCTAAATTCTTAGCCATAGCCATGATGCGTAAATTCTGTCAATACTTAATTTCAAATCCTGTAAATATAACAATAATAATTGTGTTATTTACAATTCGAGTCTCGATCATTAATATTTAATTATTTCTCAATTGGTTGAACTTGAAGCACACCACAAAAGATTGATACAAGAACCGACCTCCGTTTCAATTGACCGGTACCTCGAGTCCGAACTTGTTTTTCCTATTAATCAATCTCGTATCAATGAGGGATTTAGTATGATTTTAAGAATTTAAGTTATATGAGCCATCAATATTTTTGCTTTTTTCTAACCTAACCTAATAAAAATGAATATAATTTAAATATTTATTAGTACTAGACATACCTTTTTAGTTGGTAGCTGACTCGAGCTGGACAATTTTTCAAACTCACACTCAGTTTTTTCAATGCAAAATGACTAAACTTGAATAGCATCAACCACTTACCTAAAATTTGAACTTGCCTACTAGTTAATCAATCGCTCTACTACAATTTTCTTTTAGCGTATTTATAATTATAAACAATAAAACTGATTTATTTATTACATCTATAATCAATCGTCAACGGTATCACTTATTCTGAACCTCCTACATCAGATGCTAAAATACCACTTTGTTAGCTTTAGTAGTAGAAACGTTAGCTTCAGAAATTGTTGTTGCTACACTAGAGTTCAGAAAAGTATTAAGACCACCAGTAAGGAATTTAAACTAGCGTTTTTAATCTACTAACACGACTAATAAGTGTACATGCCTCCATCGTCATTTTAGACAAATGTGTAGTTAGCTTTTAGCTAAACTTGGCAATCGGCAAAATGATACAATGACTACTTTATATTTTTTAAAGTTTTTCTCAACCTAACTGCAAGTTTTAGTATAGCCTTTTATAAAAATATTATTATTATTATTATTATTATTATTATATAACTACTTCCTAAAATTCCTAAAATTAAAGGTTAAACCTAACCTAACCATGCGTAATCGACAAAAAAAAGACGTTTCGATAAAAATTTACACAAAAATTATCATTGAATTTTATTTTTCATAAAATGAGTACATTTAATTGACACCTTGTGCAATGCACTAAAAAAATAATTTAGTATTTATTAGGATGTGCATTTCTGAAAGTTAATCTTGGTCGTCACATGTATCTTCGGCTTCATCATTGTCATCTTCATTAAAATCAGTGTTGAATAATAACTGTTCGAATATTATCAATTTGTTTCGCAAATAATCCAATTCTAAGGCATGTTTCTCGTTCATTTTCTTCATTTGTTCTTCACACATTGACATTATCTCATCAAGTTTTTGCAGTTTTTCTTCCATTTGGTTTAATTTTTCTTCACACATGGATATTTTCACTTCAACTTCAAGTATTTTCTCAGCACAGTTTAAGCAGGTTTCATCATTATCAACATTCTTGGCCACCATAATGCAAATATTATTATAAAAAAGTCTGGTAATCAATTCCTGTAAATAAATAAATCACGTTGACTTGTAACACAGATTTTCAAAATGTCTAAGGGCTATATTTTGAACTTCGTCTCAGATTCAGAGGGCTCCTCAAGGATTCGTTTTATAATTACTTATTAGTCCTCTACATGGTAATCGAGGACTTGAGTAGCTAACAGAATCTGAGACATGAGGTACAAAATATAACCCAAAATGTTCCAATATGCATGCTACGTATACCTAAAACACCTAAATATACCTAAAACATATATTTTTTGAAAATAGAAATTTAAAGTGTATTTAATAAAAGTGTATTAATAACGTGAATCAATTATAATAATTGGGAATTTTCCTTACAAACTCATTCTTCCTGTGTTCTTGAGGAAAAATTTCATTTTTATATCCAAACTGGCCATCTTCATCCCATCATAGGCAATGATTTCATGATGATAATATGTTGTAAAGTCGACTTCAGATGCCGTGATACTGTTGGTCTTTCGCAATCCTTATTAAAATGCTAAAGTTCCAAGTTCCAATGCATCAACCGAAATATTTAGCTGAATCTTTCGCTAGACTTTAGCTATCCTATTTAATTAATATGCTAAAATTAGTTCCACTGCCTTCTATGTAATTTTTAGGAAAGTCTTTAGTTAGTTTTTAGTTACTCTTTATAAAACGACTAAATGTACCAATACCTTCACCGTAATTTTAGTCAAATGTTTAGTTAGCTTTTAGTTAGTCTTTTTAAAAACCACTAAATGCACCAATGCTTCCTCCATAACCTTTTTAGCCGAACCTTTAGTTAGCTTTTAGTTAGTCTTGACAAACTATTTCAAAAACTTTTAGACTTACAAACATTCGAGATTAAAAGACTTTATTCCAAATCAGTTTATTTTTAATAACTCCACATTTAAGTTTTCAGTTAAGCAACTAGTATTACTGATTCACTTTAACATCTACCACAATGGATACAATGGAAACAATGAAACACCATCGCTAATTGGATATTTTGTATTGTGTTGCTAATTGCTTTTTAATTGCCTTTCCTCGACGCTCGGCGAAGCGAATGCAGTAGTGAATGTGTTGTAGACAGCAGCTCGATGGCGGGGGCAATAAAACTGGCGAAGTTGTATCTTCAATATACCGAACGGAAATTATAATACACAATCTCACACACAATCACACAAAGTACCAAATAGTAATAAATAACATATTAAGAAGCTTACCACGCATGCCTGCATAGTAACCACAACCACATAGACCTTGCTAAATGCATGTTAAATAATGTTTTGCATCTGGCTTTATTCCTCCCGAAGGATAAGTCCGATTTTATGGAACTTAAATATTTGGAATCCTGAACTATCGAGAAACACTCGAGTGTTGCTGGATTTTTGATACCACTGTTTTAAATGTTTAAAAAATGTCAAATTCCAAAAAAAGTGGACCAGTTTTCGTTTTTATAGAATGTTCACTTTTTGCACCATTTAAAGCAACGATATAAAAAATCCAGCAACCCTCGTGTGTTCCTCGATACTCCAGGATTCCAAATATTTAAGTCCCATAAAAATCGGACTTATCCTTCGGGAGGAATAAAGCCAGATGTAAAACATTATTTAACATGCATTTAGCAAGGTCTATGTGGTTGTGGTTACTATGCAGGCATGCGTGGTAAGCTTCTTAATATGTTATTTATTACTATTTGGTACTTTGTGTGTGAGATTGTGTATTATAATCTCCGTTCGGTATATTGAAGATACAACTTCGCCAGTTTTATTGCCCCCGCCATCGAGCTGCTGTCTACAACACATTCACTACTGCATTCGCTTCGCCGAGCGTCGAGGAAAGGCAATTAAAAAGCAATTAGCAACACAATACAAAATATCCAATTAGCGATGGTGTTTCATTGTTTCCATTGTATCCATTGTGGTAGATGTTAAAGTGAATCAGTAATACATTATTCATACTTTGAATCAAGTCACTCTCGTCAATTTCTGCAACCTATTCAAAATTAAAAAATTGTTAGATACTACATTACTATTATTTATCAATATAAAGTATATACATATTTACTAATTTCAATTTTTCTTCATCTGTAATTAAATCCTTTTCATGTAAAGCAAAAACCATTTCCTTAAGAATCGTTATAGGTTGCAAATCTTCGTCACAGTTATTAGCGTTATTTACAATGGCGCAAAAAATCATTATGGCATTGGGGTGGTGATTCTTAAACATTCTACCCAGTTGCCTAATTTTTCCTTCCAGAGTTTCTTTATCCACCTAAAACATATTTTTTTGTAAAAAGAAATTTTATTAACAGAAAATAAAAGTATATATTGATAACGTGGATCATTAAATAGTGTGCGTTTTCCTTACCAACTCATTCTTCTCCTGTTCGGTAATCCATCCATTCTTATAGAAATATTTCATTTTTATATCCAATCTGGCCATCTTTATCCTATCATGCGCATTGATTTCATCAAAATATGATGTAAAATCTTGGTTTTCAGATGCCGCCATACTGTTGGTCTTTGTTATAAGTCCTTTCTGCCAGTTTATCTACAAAACAAATCAAAATAATCATAAGTCTGTAATAAAAAGGACATTAATTAAACAGAATCTTTAGCTAGCCTTTCGCGATCCTTATTAAAATGCTAAAGTTTCAAGTTCAAAAAAGCATCCACCGAAATATTTAGCTGAATCTTTCGCTAGACTTTTTTTTAAAATGCTAAAGTTCCAAGTTTCAATACCTCCTCTGTAATTTTCAGCCGAATCTTCAGTTAGCTTTTAGTTATTCTTTTAAAAACGACTAAATGTATACCAATACCTCTGTCGTAATTTTAGCCAAATGTTTAGTTAGCTTTTAGTTAGCCTTTTAAAAACAACTAAGCCTGAACCAATGCCTCTGTCGTAATTTTTAGCCGAATCTTTAGTTAGCTTTTAGTTAGCCTTTTTAAAACGACTAAATTCATCAATGCCTCCACTTTTAGTTAGCCTTTTAAAAACAACTAAACATGTACCAATTCCTATGCCGCAATTTTTAGCCGAATCTTTAGTTAGCCTTTTTAAAACGACTATGAGTAAAACATTAATCAATCAAGCATCAGTGACGAATTTAGTCGGATTGTACTAATTTACAAGTTATATGACCCTTTTTCCTATTCTAAACTAATAAAAATAAATAATTTAATTTAAATAATTTTAAAATTCTGGCTAACTAATAAATTACTAATTTTAACAAACGACTAATAAATGTACCAATGCCTCAACTGTAATTTTAAACAAATGTGTAGTTAGCTTTTAGCTAGCCTTGGCAATCGGCTAAATGATACTATGAATCCTCAATATGTTTAAGTTAAAACAACAAAAACAACGAGGTGAAAGACTTTATTCTAAATTAGTTTATTTCATTTTAGCAATAATTATTATGTCAAGGTACTACTAGCTGAATCCTAGCACACAAAGTGTGCTAGCAAATGTTGAAATCAGTAAATTTCTAGCGATTGTGGACAAATATACAAACCTTAATACATTCAAAAAAAATTCATAGTAAACATTATAATTATAACAACAGATTAAGTTACAAAAGGCAATTCTAAATACTTTTGTCAAGCACTAGTACATTATTGATACTTTGAATCAAGTCACTCTCGTCAATTTCTGCAACCTATTCAAAATTAAAAAATTGTTAGATACTACATTATTATTATTTATCAATATAAAGTATATACATATTTACTAATTTCAATTTTTCTTCATCCGTAATTAAACCGCATTCATGTAAATCAAACACCATTTCCTTAAGAATCATTATAGGTTGCAAATTTTCTTCAGTGTTATGAGCGTTATTTGTAATGGCACAAAAAATCATCGAAGTATTGGGGTGGTGATTGTTAAACATTTTACCCAGTTGCATAACTTTTCCTTCATGAGTATTTTTTTCCACCTACAACATCAATAGAAAAATTATTATTATTACAAAATAAAACTATATTGATAACGTGGATCAATAATAAATGTGAGTTTTCCTTACAAACTCATTTTTCTCCTGTTCGGTAATCCACCCATTCTTATAGAAATATTTCATTTTTATATCCAATCTGGCCATCCTTATCCTATCATGAGTACTAATTTCATCATGAGATGATGTAAAATCTTGGTTTTCAGATGCAGCCATACTGCCTGTTGGTCTTTGCTTTACAAAACAAAATAATAATAATAATAATTGAACAGACGTTAATTTTAGCCAAGTCTTTAGCTAGCCTTTCGCGATCCTTTTTAAAAGTATATGTAAAAGTTCCTAAGTCTTTTTAGCCGAACCTTTAGTTAGCTTTTAGTTAGTCTTCTAAATCTACTTTAGACTTACCAAAATTTCTTTCACTTCTTTAACAATTACTTCTTCCAAGTGCACACCAAGAGCTTCAGAGTGGAACTGAGCTCCTTTTCTTTCGAGCTCTCATATTTATACCCAGAGTGCGGACGTTCAAGCACCAAGATGAACTACTTAATGCATTTTGATTTGATATGATAGCAAGCCATGTATTTTGACTGAATATGATAGGGAGCTCTGTATAACGACTCGATATGATAGCAAGCCATGTATAACGACTCGATATGATAGCAAGCCATGTATAACGACTCGATATGATAGCAAGCCATGTATTTTCGACTCTATATGATAGCAAGCAATGTATAACGACTCGATATGATAGCAAGCCTTGTATTTTGACTCAATATGATAGCGAGCACTGTATAGAGCGACTCTATATGATAGCAAGCCTTGTATTTTGACTCAATATGATAGCGAGCCCTGTATAACGACTCGATATTGTATTTTGACGTATAAATCTTCAAATACAAAGTTTATTTTAAAATGTTTCAAATAATTCCTCATTAACAAGTATACATTAAAATTAAAACTACATAGTCAAAAATGTTTATCCATATTCATGTAGTCTTCATGGCGACAGTAACGTCATCCGAATGGGGATTTGAATCATGAACGGTATTGGTAACTGTATCAGCAGTGGCTTCAGCAGATTCAAGTACGGCGGTTAGAAGCGTATTACTTAACAACCCAAAAGTCTTATTTATCAAATCCTTTTTCTACAATAAATAAAGATAATAATAATTATTATTAAACAACTTTCGTGGTTTAGTTAATGTTTGTCCTAAGTGTACTAAATAAATTATTATAATATGCTTTGTTTTTGTACTTTATCAGCAATGCGTATTACAGGCATTTTATCTGCATTAAGGCGCAGTCTATAAATGTCAAATCTTTTCTCAGCATCTTCTCTACATATTGAGGCAATTCGCCCACGTTGAAGACAACACTGCTTAAAATGTTCAACCAACGCCAATGGGGTCCTTTTATTTTCTGAAAATGGCTAAAATAAATACAAATCATGTCAGCTAAAATTTTTTTTAGTTTTAAATAAGTATTATCTTACTTTTTGTTTAGCAAGTTCTCTATAAATAGACACTGATTTTGCACGATTATCCATAACATATTTTATTAATGCGATGCTTTCATTTTCGGTAAAATTATTTCGTGTCTCCATCCAGTCCTCTTTCACAAATTGTGATTTGGAATTGGCTGATAAATGTTGCACCTTAATTTTTTTTTAAGTTTAGCTAGCCTTTAGTTAGCCTTTTTAAAATGACTAAATGAACCTATGCCTCCTTTTTAGTTAGCCTTAGCCAGGGAGAATTAAAATATATACCTCTGGGTGCCCAAAAAATCAAAATAAGTGTTGGTATAAAATAGGATCTCCTCCGCCAACCGGATCGAAAAAAGAAGTATTTAAATTACGATCCGTAAGTTATCCTTTTTAAAATGACTAAATGTACCTATGCCCCAATGTATCTTTATTATTAAATTTATTTATTAAATCAACTTCATCGTCTTCTATAAAACATATTATTATGGATTTATTAATTTACTAGTGAACCCAGCTAAGGGGCAAATCTAGTACTCAAAAGAAATTCAGAAGGCCACCCTTCACAGTAATAAAAACAATTTCGATAACATCCCAATAGGTTATTATGTTACCTTTGTAAATTTAAATATTTAAACTCTTAAATATTTAAATTAATATACTTTTATTATCTTGTGTTTGTTGAAATTAGCTGCAGCCCCAGCTTCCTGATAAACAGGAATTTCCTGCACCAAAATAATAACTGTAGATCGTAGCATCAAATTCAGGGAACAATTTCAGACTCCATTTTTGAAAAAAATCCCACAAAGTCACCAAACAGAAACAGCTCCCTTTTTAAATCAAAAAATAAGATTCTCCCTGGGATTTTGGAAATACGTACAAATTTAAAGAGTACAACTTACGAATAAATATTTTTAAAGAATAAATAATTAGTTACCCAGTACTGTTATTTAACTCTATAAAAAAGGTGTGCCAACTGCCAAAGGAATCAATATAGAGTAGTAAAAAAGTAAACCCAGTTCTGAAAGTTTGTCGATATAACAGAACCAATTTGGATTAGAAATTTTGAAATGCTATTTAATAAGTCACGTTACGATCATTACGAAATGTCCCCTTTCGCCAATCATTTCCATTCAATCACGAATCACCACCATTCAACCTTCTTGTGTAAATTTCTATTGTTTTGATGTTACAACGTTACAATAATATGAAACGACTCTTTTCGGTTGTTTAAAGGAATTAATGTTTTCAATAATGTACCCCAACGCATACCTCCATGTACTAAATTTAGCACATGAAGGTATGCGTTGGGGTACATTATTAAAAACATTAGTTGGGCTTGCGCATTTTGCGTTTAAGGAACATGCATATATTACGTGTGCAGTTGATGGGAGGAGGATATACTCAAAAGTGCTGCAGCCAGCACTGGCGTTACACATGGGGGAGAGGGTTTTGCATTACATAATATATTATGTAGATTTCCTAAGTTCTCCTACCAAGACAACCATACATTGGTTATTTTTTTTAAGTCTAGGATTATATTATAGATTGGAAAAATAATACAATTACATAACATTCGTTCAATTCAATCCAAATAATAAAAAATAATAATAATAATAATAATAATAATAATGATAATAGTCTTGGCTACTGTATCAGCTTCAACAACGGACCACCACAACGGCATCGTATAATGGTGATTTAATTCGAGATCGGCATCCGCATCTTAAACTTTATTATTGGAAACGGCAACTATATCAACATTGTCTTTGGCAGATTCAGTTCCAGTGTTTACATGTACATTACACACGCCAACAGTCCTATTTGTTATTAATTACATTAATAATATTGTTTACAATAAATTACAAAACGATATTTCTTAAATAAATATATTATATGAAACAAAATTTTACAGAATATACTGTTCCAGTATATATGGGTATGGTCCTTATTTTTGTACTTACTCTGTAACGGGTTTTGCAGATTTTTTGGCTGCATTAAGTTCCATCCTAGGAATTTTAAATCTCTTTTCAGCATCTTCGCCGCATAGTGAGGCAATTCGCCCAGGTTGAAGACAAGACCTCTGAAAATGATCTAGTATAGACCATGGGTTCCTCTGATTTGAACAAAATGGCTAAAATCAATACAAATCATGTCAGTTAGTAAAGACCATGGGTTACTCTGAGTTGAACAAAATAGCTAAAATCAATACAAATCATGTCAGTTATTTTTTTAAACTTTAAATAAGTATTATTTACTTCTATTTTTGCTAGGGCAATATAAGAAGTTACAGAATGGGAACGATTTTCCAATTTGTTATCCAATAAAAATAGAACTATTTCTTTGCTTTCTTTATCAGTAAAGTCCCTTCGTGTCCCCATTGTGTCCTCTTTCACAAAATACAGTTGAATGTTTATATATCGTTTCACTTTGTAAATCGTTCAAATACTAAAACTATAATTTTATATTTTGCACAACACAACACTAAAAATTTGTCTCCTTTGGCAAATTTATTACGAAATGAATTACGTCATTGAAGAACAGTTTCCACAAAGGCATATGCCAAAATCATACTTGTCATTTTTTTTGTAGTTACATGAAACATTTCCTTCACTTTTAAAGTCATAAACAACTTTCTGCTGCATTGTACTTTGTGGTTGATTTACATAAATTATATAACGACCATATTCACAAACAGTAAGCTTTAGTCTAACAAAATATGTTTCTTCAATCACTATGATGTTGTAAGGAACATCCTTTGTGAAATCGGTATTTGGATACTCCACCACTATGTCCAAAATTGGAGGATACTGTGTTGATTCGAGGCTTGTTATAACATTTTCCCCAATTTTCCAAGGAGTAGTATCCGTATGATTAATCTTCCAAAAACCAGGGAAATTATTTAGTTTCTGAAAACCAAAATAAGATTTTATTATTACGTTTTTTTTAGAATCACACCTTCATTATCTAAAACCAATTTTATAGCATGAGCATATTAGCTTATTATTTTAATAAATTTTTGTATTTTGTAATAAGTTTACCTTTGCTGCGATGTCTTAAAACTGTAATATCTTAGCTCATCATTCAATTCACAAAAATTAATTCAATCTTTTAGTTAGCCTTTTTCAAAACAACTAAATGTACCAATGCCCCAGCAGTAATTTTTGTCGAAATTTAATTTAGCTTTTAGATAGCCTAAACTTTAGTTAGCTTTTAGTTAGCCTTTTCTAAAACTAAATGTACCAATGCCCCAGCAGTAATTTTAGTCGAAACTTTAGTTGGCTTTTAGTTAGCCTTTTTAAATCGACAAAATGTGCCAATGCCTCCACCGAAAAATTTAGTCAAAAGTTTAGTTAGCTTTTAGCTAGCCTTTAAAAACAGCTAAATGTGCCAATGCTTCCACCGAAAAATTTAGTCGAAAGTTTAGTTAGCTTTTAGTTAGCCTTTTTAAAAATGTCTAAATGTTAGTAATGCCTCCACCGTTACTTTAGTCAAAACTTTAGTTAGCCTTTTTGAAACGACTAAATGTACCAATACAATAAATACACTTAATTATTGGTCAAAATTTTACGAGACTATGAGAATATGATAAAAGACTTTATTTACGGTACTTAATGCATTCCTATATATAATATCTTATTTTAATAAATAGATCCACTTGGTACAAAAATCACATTTAATTAATTGGTCTACATTCGTCAAATATAAATTACTAAAAAAGCGTATTCTTACAAACAACGTAGTGGTCGGCGTAAAAGGATAAAAATTGGAAATCTACCAACAATTACAGTTAATTAACAATTATTATATTACAATCCATTTGTCTGATAAAAAATTTTAAGAAGAATGATCATGTTTATATAAGTTGAAAAGTATCAAATCAGACAGGTTTTCAGATAAAGTATTTACTGTATTCAGTATGGCTATCAGATGAAGAAGTTCCGTAGATAGAAGAATTGTTCCGGTTACATTCAAAAACGCTTTCAGATAAAATTGTATTCGTAGATGAATACGTCTGGTCAAGTTCAATACTCTAAAGACATTTAAAATTTTTAATATTTAAATAATAATTAATTATTATTATTAAAATAAAATAAAATAAAATAACTAACATATTCCAAATAGTCTTCGTATGTAATGAATTCGTCATCATTTAATAGTGACACAGTTTTCTTTAATATTTCTTTGGGTTGCACACTTTCATCACTACATTCATGACTAGGATTTACCAAAGCTTTTAACATCCATGATTTTTCGCGGTTTTTTATCATGTTTAGAACCATTTTACATAGCAGTGCATGTTTTGTTTCGATATCTTGTCCATTTATCTAACAAATTAAAAAGAAATGTTATTAAACAGAAAATTAAATGGATAAAAAAATCAATAATTTAATTTTTTCTTTACAAATTCATTTTTATCCTCCTTCGTAATCCACCTGTTTTTACAAAAAAAATTGACAATTATTTCCATTGTAGATAAGCTTTGTTCTTGACAAAAATGTTTTTTACAAAAACGATGCTCGTTTCCAGATGCCATTATCGAACTTACTAGCTGCAAAAAAAATAAAAGTTTTCCAGTTAGTTTTTACTTTTTACCCTGGTTTATAATGGAGCCTAGGGCGCAGAATTTTTTTCGTGCAGTTGTAATAAAACTTGCGTTTTAGAGTGCCTATGCCTCCACCGTATTTCTTAGAGGAATATTTAGTTAGCTTTTCGTTAGCCTTTCCAAAACCACTAAATATGTAACAATGCATCCACTGTAATTTAAACCCAAACTCTAGTTAGCTTTTAATTAGTTTTTCCAAAACGACTAAATATGTAACTATGCCTCCACCAATATTTTGTCAAATATTTCGTTAGCTTGTGGTTAACCTTTTTAAAACAACTTTAAAATTTTTTTAAGAAGCTAATGGATTAGCCGAATATTTAGTTTGCTTTTATTTTACCTATTTGTAAAAAAACTAAATATATAAATGCCTTCGCCGTAATTTAAGTCAATTATTTAGTTAGCTTTTAGTTAGCTTATTAAAAATTCCTAAATGTATTTATTGCTCCACCGATATTTTAGTCAAATCTTTAGTTAGCTTTTAGTTAGACTTTTCCTAAACGACTAAATATGTACCAATGACTCTACCGTAAGTTTTAGCCGAATATTTAGTTAGCTTTTAGTTAGCCATTCCTAAACGATGAAATGAACCTATAATTGAGATTTTTTAATCTCTGTAGAATCGATATGATTTCCGCGCAAATTTTGCATGATAATATGCCTCGCTAAACAAATAAAAATCAACCAAGTTATTTATTTTTTTGACATTGGGACAATCAAATAGGTTTTTATTGTATATACTCAAGTTCTATACATTCATACGATACAGTTTTAAGATCATAATGCTATCTATGCAATACTCTGCAGTATCAACAATTTGTTACAGTTAGTAATAACCATTTTGATTTTATTATTAAAATTTTAGCATCTGCAAATATTTCATTCTATCGTCTTTTACATTTAATTTTAAGCTTTGAATACATAAGTGTACATATTATACACACACACACACACATTAACAGGATTCCAAGATGGTCACTTTATTAAAATTTTATTGAACAAGAACTACAAGTCACTACAAACACTAACTAATATTATAGGTGAACTAATTTGCTACTGTTCCCTAAAAATACAACGCTATAACACTACATTAGTATTAGCATTTTATTTACACATAATTACATAATTACTCTGGTGAATTATATTGGACAATGATAAATCAGAATTGGATGAGATTAGATTCCTCACCATACATACTACTATTAAAAGATATTTCAAAAGTCATCAGAATCTGACTCTGTTTGATATCGAAATCTAATAACATACCATACTCTTCTGAATTCTATAACAATTTGATGATGAATAATAGCATCTCGGGTATCTTCCCATATTAGATTATCACCAATTATTACGAGGTGGTTTAAACTAATTGGAATCCAACTATATTTACAGTACAAATCACCATTCACATCAATTCCATTTATTTCAATACGTTTTAAATTAGGACAACCGGTTCTAAAAGCACGGATAAAGCTCAATTCAAATGATGTTTCCGTTTTAATTCGAAAACTGGCAAACTTCAAGTTTGGCCGCGAAATACTAGTATTTGATTTGGTAAAGTTGCAATTGTAGAATTCAAAATCTTCTACACTAGTGGGTAGGCATGAAATTCTTATCAAAGAATATTTAGCAAAGAAATGCTTGACATTTATACGCAATGGTTCAGACAACAATTTCCCTCTGTATTCCATCCTATCTACATCTATAAGGGGATTGTTAGAGTTTACAATTTGTACATGTTTCAACTTTAACTCTTTTATTTTAAGAATTTTTTTCAAGTTGGAAAAATTCATATCTAATGTTAAAGGCACGTCATCTAATTTGTTCCCAATCTCTAATTGGTTGCATTCTGTAAAATTAATAATATCGTTCAAATGTTGCAAAACCAAGCTTTCCCTTATAAATTTTACATTAAAAAGCTTAAGTGTCTTTGGATTAAGTTTGACACAGACTGACCCTTCGTCAACATTAACATCAATATTTATCAATGACAAATGATCAATACAGCTAATACTACAAAGATTGACAGAAAATATGGTTCTTTGATTCCATACAAGACAATTTATGACAAACTTTGACGTATAAGTCGATTCACACATTGGCGTCCCTTCAATTAATGGACTCAAATCTAATTTTTCAATTATCTTTCCACCATTCTCATCATCACAAACACGTAAATCACACAATTCCAATTCCAAGATATTGTTCTTTTGAGATTGAAAAAAATGATTCAAATCGCTCAAAAACCAATTAAAATAAACTCTCCTTACCAGTACAAAAGACGTAAAAGGACTAGTTTGTCCATCAGAGAAATCAGCTTTAAATTTTTTGTAAGACTTTTTATCATTATCTTCTTCAGTAGATATTACAACTTTAAACCTTTTTTGAAAAACATGACGACTATTACACCAAACCTCCTTTGACACAGTTCGGCAGTTTATTATATCTTTGGCGGTGAGATACTGACAGATATTTTCTACAAGCTGCAAGAAAAAAAACAATCAAATTTCTTATCATTAAAAACATCTGCTAATCAGTATATAATAATAATAATAATAAATAATACAAACAAACTGAATTCTCAATTACCAGAGGATTTTTTAAAACTTTCCAGCGTGCAAACTCCCCTGCAAGCTCATTCATCTTTAACGATTAATGTCGCTAACGTTTACGTCTGTCAAATCAAAAATCAATTATTATTATTATAAATTACTTTTAGGCACTAATAGTATAACTAAATAATGTTATAACACTAATAATTTATTTAAATATTATAAAATATATAAAATTATTATTATTTATTTAATTACTACTGTTGATGGTAACCTTTTTTGGTTTAAGCTGAATAGTCCGTGCCAATGTAGTCGAACAAAAAGTAATCTATTCAAACAATAGAAATCCGATTTTTACAATTTAAAACATCGTTGTCAACCGTAAACACAATTTAATAACTTTACTTAAATATAAAATTGTAACTATTCAAACGTTATTAATTTAGTCAAATAGTAAGCTAGCTTCTAGTTACCCCTTTTAAAACGACTAAATACATGCACTTATGTCTCTGTAATAATTTTAGTCAAATAGTTAGTTAGCTCTTAGTTACCCCTTTTAAAACGACTAAATGCACCCCCATGCCTTTGCCATAACTTTAGCCAAAACTTTAGTTAGCTTTTAGTTAGCCTTTTTTAAAACAACTAAATGCACCCATGTCTCCTCTGTAATTATTAGTCGAATCTTTAGTTAGTTTTTAGTTAGCCTTTTAAAAATGACTAAATATGTACCTTAGCTCCACCGTAACTTTAGTCGAAACTTTAGTTAGGTTTTAGTTAGCCTTATTCAAACGACTACATATTATACCAATTCCTCCACCGTAATTTTAGTAGAATTTGTAGTTAGCTTTTAGTTAGCTATATTCAAACGACTAAATATACCAATGCCTCTGCTGTAACTTTAGTCAGAAACTTTAGTTAGCTTTCAGTTAACGTTCCTAAACGACTTAATATGTATTAATTATACCTATGCCTCCACATTAATTTTTAGCCGAATATTTAGTTAGCTTTTAGTTAGCCTTTCCTAAACGACTACATATGTAACTATGATTTACAATAACTCTAGTCGAATTATTAGCTTTTAGTTAGTCTTCTTAGAACGACTTAATGTACCATAATTTTTAGTCCTGTTAACCACTTTTGCCGGTGGAATTGTGTTGCTTGTGTGTGTGTGTGTGTGTGTGTGTGTATAGAGAGAAACAGTTATTCTGCAGATGGAGTTTGTCAAAATCCTGGATGTCCGAGTGACTCCCAAATGTCAACTCCGTCCCAGAAAATAAAACCAATGCCTCCACAGTAATCTAAATCGAAATTTTAGTAAGTTTTTAGTTAGCCTTTTTAAAATGCCTAAATATGTACATATGCCTCCACTGTAACTTTAGTCAAAACTTTAGTTAGCTTTAAGTTAGCCTTTCATAAACGACTAAAAATGCACCTATGCCCTAATCGTAATTTCAGTCGAATATTAGTTAGCTTTTATTTAGCCTTTTCAGAACGACTAAATGTACCAAGGCCACTTCCATAATTTTATTAGATAAATACACTTAAATTAAATTAAACAGAAATATATCAGCTTTATTTTGTATCGGTTAATTAATTAATTACATAAAACAAAATCAAATTGTCATATATAATACCACATATAATTATCACTTAAAATCTATTAATCAGTATAAAACTACTAAAATATTACTGAAAGCATAATTATTTTGTTCTTCCTAAACCTTACTCTGAAGATGATGATGATGATGATGACTCTAAAGGTGAATACCATGAAGGTAAAGAATTGTTTGATTCATCAGAACTACTATTGGCAGAATCTTCATCAGACTCAGAGTCGGTTTGATGACGAAAATAAATAACATTCGATATAAAATCGATATTAATATTTTGATTGCGAATTGCATGTCTGAAATCATCCCAAACAAGCGTATTACCAATGATTTTTAGATAGTTTAGACTATTCGGTAGCCAATGATATTTACAATATAATTTTCCTTTTACATTAGTTGCATTAATGTCAATCCATTTCAGATTTGGGCACCCATTTTTAAATCCACGTAAGAAGCTTAAAAGATACGATGCTTCGGTTTTAATTCGAAAACTAGCAAACTTCAAATTTGGCCGCAAAACACTCTTGTTTGTCTTGGTGAAATTGCAGTTGTAGAACTCAAAATCGTCTACTGTGGTCGGAAGGCACGAAATTGTAATATGTGAATATTTGGCATAGAAATGTTTGACATTTACTCGCAATGGTTCACACAATTTTCCACGGTACATCATCCTATCTATTTTAATCAAAGTGGTGTTGTCCGTGTTAATTAAATCAACAAAATGTTTCACCTTAAATTCTTTAACTTTGAGAATTTTTTTCAGGTTTGAAAATTGCATGTCCAAAGTTAAAGTCACGTCATCCAGACTATTGCCTATGTCGATACTTGTGCACTCATTGAAATTTACAACATCTTTTAAATTACTCAAAATGTATCCTTCCCTAATAAACATCACATTGTAGAGTTTAAGTCGCATTGGATTGAGTTTAAGATTTGACCCTACTTCTACATTTACATTAGTACGAATCAGTGAAACATTTTTAACAGAGCTTATACTATCGAGATTGACAGAAAATATAGTTTTTTGTTTCCATGTACCTGGACATTTTATTGACAATGACGTTGTATAGGTAGAATCAGTCATCGGTGTCCCTTCAATCAATGGAGTTAAATTAATCTCGTGGATTATTTCTTCATCCTCTTCATCATCCCACAAACCAAGATTTCTAAGTTCCAATTCATGAATATTCTTCTTTTGATTTTCGAAAAAATGTTTAAAATCGCTCAATTTCCAATTGCAACTAATTCTCCTTAATAATGTAAAAGACGTAAAGGGGCTAGTTTGCCCATCAGAGAAATCATGTCTAAATTTTGTATACGACATGTGGTAGTCTTCGTCAGTTGATAGATAAATCTTAAACCTCTTCTGAAAAATATGATTTGTATTCTGCCATATTTCTCTTGACGCACGGCGGCAGTTTTTGACATCGCTTGAGGATAGATATTTGCATATTTTTTCTACAATCTAATATAACAGAAATAATAAAAACAATCAAATTTACTTTACTTTTTAACATTTGCTTTTAATGCTTTAAAACAAATGCTATTAATACATATTTAAACACACACTCATCATACTACTACTACTACTACTACTACTATTTATACTTACCAACGGATTTCTTATTGCCTCTAGCCGAACAAATTCAGATCTAAGAACCAGCTCATCATCCATGTTCACCAGAGTCACTTTATAACCGTTTGCTATCCATCAAGTGAAAAAATTCAATAAATATAGCTTTAACTTACAGGTATTAATAAAAATCTTTTGTCTTTTTGTCAAACCTTGTTTGGTTGATGATTTTTCCTTAAAAATCGTCAATTTATACAGACAAATTCCACCCTCAAAATTTAAAACTTGATCTTCACCAGGATTAAGAAAATAACTGTTTAAGATTGGTCTTCTCCTAGATTGAAAAAAAGTGTCAAGATTTATTACCATAAATTTAATAAACTGAAACCAATCTACAAATAAATTAAAAAATGTCTGAATATACCAATGCCTCCTTAGTAATTTTAGTTAAATCTTTAGTTAGCTTTCAGTTAGACTTTTTTAAATGACTAAATCTGCACCAATGCCTCCACATTACTTTATAGCCAAAACCTTTAGATAGCTTTTAGTTAGTCTTCTCAATCTACTTTAGACTTACCAAAATTTCTTTCACTTCTTTAACAATTACTTCTTCCAAGTGCACACCAAGAGCTTCAGAGTGGAACTGAGCTCCTTTTCTTTCGAGCTCTCATATTTATACACTGAGTGCGGACGTTCAAGTCAAGGTGAGAGCTACTAATGCTTTTCATTTCACTATGATAGCAAGCCATGCATATTGACTCGATATGATAGCAAGCCATGCATATTGACTCGATATTAAAGCAAGCCATGTATTTTCATTCGATATGATAGCAAGCCATGTATTATGATTCGATATGATAGCGGCTAATGCTCACACACTCGTTTCTAAATTAAACACTTACTATCCGCTCGTTTAATATCGGGACTGATTATGAATTTCGCGCAAATTTTAGAGTGTTACTGTTACCAGTTGCTTGCGTTACTATATTTCACTACACAATAGTATATTATAACATCAGGCGGAGTTATTATGACGTCAGAGTATTTATAATTTCCGTTTATACAGTAAATACCTTTTAATTATACAAATTAGTTTTTTAATCAATTTAAATCAGTCACATTTTGATACTTTGAAGTAAGTCACAATTGAACAAATCAAAATTAAATTAATCAAAGCAATTAATTAAATAAATAGTAACCAACCTAATATATATAGAGTTATATAAAGTATTTATTGTGCAATAGGTCATTTGTCTCAAGCAGACTCAGATTGGTTATAAGTAGAACCTTCATTAGAAGCAAAATCCACCATCTGATCAATTTCTGCAACCTTATGGTATTCAAAATATAAAACCAGTAGTTAATAATCCACAAGACGTTAAATTATTATTATTATTATTATTATTAACAATAAAGTATGTATACTTACAAATTTCAATTTTTCCTCATCCGTTATTAACTGATTCATATGTAATACATCCACTGTTTCCCTAAGGACCTTTGTTGGTTTAACATCGTCCTCACACTCATGATTATCGTGTTTCATGGCAAAAAAAATCTTATCGACAATGTAGTAATTAGTCCTCATCATTCCAAACATTACTTTTACTTTCATTCTCAAAGTTTTTGTTTCCACCTATCAAATGAAATATAAATAAATAAATTATGTTAAAACAAAAGTAAATTTACGCTTTGTTCATTAATGTAAATTTGCCTCACAATTTTATTCTTGTCCTCTTCCATGATCCATCCATTTTTGCAAAAAAAATTAATTATTGTGTCAATTCTATACATTTCCCGTTTTTCATACATTTCAAATGTATCTAGGTATCCGGCATTCATTTTTGAATCAGTTTATCTACTGGCAATACACGAAATGATACGTAATAATCTACGATAAAACGTAGCCCAAAACAATCCGTTAGTTACCCAAATAAAATATGTCCAAGGGGACAAAAAATAGTTTATTAGAGGGAAACTTAGAATGAAACTGACTTCCTGTTACCTTTTACACATTTAATTTAAATCCAAACAACGTCGCGTAACACTTCTTGAATAATTTGTCCCGTAAATCCTAGCTCATACTTATTTGAAAAAATAACTAAAAATGTACCAATTGCACCTCCAGTTTTTGCCTAACAATGTGCTGAATTTCCAAAATTGATGAAACTATGGAAAGACTAGAAAATAAACGCTGTAAATTCGGTTCTGGGTAGCATGTTTATTTAGTGACCGGTTTCCATATTCTTTGTCAAACTACATAAACAAATCATTATAACGTTTAATAATAAAGACATTTCCACCGAAAAATTTGGTCAAAAGTTTAGTTAGCTTTTAGCTAGCCTCTTAAAAAAAGCTAAATGTGCCAATGCCTCCACCGAAAAATTTAGTCAAAAGTTTAGTTAGCTTTTAGCTAGCCTTTTAAAAACAGCTAAATGTGCAATTTAGTCAAAAGTTTAACTAGCTTTTAGCTAGCCTTTTGAAAACAGCTAAATGTGCAAATGCCTCCACAGAAAAATTTAGTCAAAAGTTTAGTTAGCTTTTAGCTAGCCTTTTAAAAACAGCTAAATGTGCAAATGCCTCCACCGAAAAATTTAGTCAAAAGTTTAGTTAGCTTTTAGCTAGCCTTTTAAAAACAGCTAAATGTGCAATTTAGTCAAAAGATTAGTTAGCTTTTAGCTAGCCTTTTAAAAACAGCTAAATGTGCAAATGCCTCCACCGAAAAATTTATTTAAAAGTTTAGTTAGCTTTTAGCTAGCCTTTTAAAAACAGCTAAATGTGCAATTTAGTCAAAAGTTTAGTTAGCTTTTAGCTAGCCTTTTAAAAACAGCTAAATGTGCCAATGCCTCCACCGAAACATTTAGTCAAAAGTTTAGTTAGCTTTTAGCTACCCTTTTTAAAATGACTAAATGGACTAATATGATACCTCTATACCTCTATATTTTTAGCCGACTTTTTGGGGTTTCGCATCTTTGTTGTTATTTATTTAAACCTGTATGTTTTCATGTTAATAAATCGCTTAATATATACATACAATAAACAACTCGATTCTTTATTTTTTTAGTCGTGTAACAACATAAATCAATAATCATAAAATACATCACAGCAACATCTCAATTCATTTAAAGCTTTTCATTAAAGACTAACGTAACCAATTTAATAACCGTATACATTAAACCTTTTTAAAAACAGTTCATCTTAATTAACCAACGTCAAAATTATAATACTGCAATCATAATATATGTATGACATAATTAATACATCAAAAAATTGCGTTTTACATCAGATTTGTCTTAAGCAGAGTCGGAGTGGTTATCATTACAACATTCATTGGAAGCAAAATCCATCAGATCAATTTCGGCATCCTCAAGTAATTATAAATTTAAAATCAATTAAAATCCCACAACATCTTAAACTATTGTTACAAATATAGTATAAATACTTACAAATCGCTGTTTTTCTTGATTCGTAATTAAACGAATTTCATGTAACATAGAGACAGATTTCTTAAGGACCTCATTGGGCGTTAAATCTTCTTCACACTTGAGAATTCTTCTCATAACATACAGCTGCCATTTTGCATTGGGGTGATTAGTCTCAATCATTTCATAAATTTTTAAATGTTTTCCTCTTTTAGAATCCATTTCAACCTAAATGAAATAGAAATTTTATTAATATAAATAAAACAAAATACATACATCATTTTCGTGATCGTGATTTTTCCTCACAAATTTCCTTTTTTCCTCTTTTGTAACCCACTGATTTTTGTAAAAAAAATTCATCATTATATCCATTCTGATCATCTCCCGCTTTTCACATATTTTCTGTTCAAATGTAACATTTTGTTTTACACCTCCAGACGCCATTATTTCAATTGTCTTCCAGTTTATCTGCAAAACACAGACTTAATTTGTAATAATAGTTTACCTAATCATACATACAAACCTTAAAGACAATTTGGAAATCCAGTTTTAATGCTACTATTTAAATTGTCCAGCTATCGATATGATAGCATGTCATGTATGAAGCCATGTATTACCATTTGATATGAAGCAATCGTATTACCAGCATTTCATGTATTATCACTCCATATGATGCCATATAAAATTACTTATCATGATAGCACGTGTCTCTTTAAAAGTATTAAAAGTCTTACCGAAAAAATCAAAACCTCAGTTATCTCAAAATCCTATTCGATAATAAATTCATATTTATTTTATTTCAGTGTGTCAACTACATTGGAGCAACATTTGTTATAAATACAGATAAATACATTTTAAAATATGATTGGTTTACTACATAAAAATGCAATGAGTTTAAAATGACAAAATTTTATACAATGTATACGTCCAAATAAAATTGCATGATACATTACAATAAATTGAACAAATGAATATCTATCAATATCGTCATTTATTATAACAAGTTTAAAACTCTTCGTTTAATAATTTGTTTTCCAAGTATGTCAACTTAATTCGAAGCAATTCTTTTTCAAATTCATGGGTCTCCTTAACGTTCTTGAAATGTTGTTCGTTCATTTCATTCATTTCCTGCAAAACTTTATCGTACTGGTCCTCCATCTTCTTTAAAATTTCTTCATACTTTGCTTGTCTCTCTTTCAATTCCTTTACGTATTCTTCCATAATCTCCTCCATTTCACTTAAAAGGTCTTCGTACTTTGTTTCCATTTTTTTAAGCAATTCTTCATACTTTTCCTCAATGTTTTTCAAAAGTTGTTCATAAGTATCTTTTATTTTCATTGATAATTTTTCGTTCATTTCTTCCATTTTCTGAAAATTTTCATGATAAATTTTCCCATTCTTGTTTAATTGTTCTTCATTCTGTTTAACGGCGTAATGTAGCAATCCTTTCCAAGCACTATTTGTTTCAATTACAACTCGTGACATTTTCTCTTCGAGTTCATGTATTTTTTCAGCGCAGTTAGGACAAGGTTTACCATTTTCAGAATTATTAGCCATATTGCACATAAAATTGTAAACAACAATACTTAATTTCAAATCCTGTAAAATATTGATAAATTGTTTAACAATTAAGTCTCGATCAATTATTTTTTTCTGGTTGGATTATGTATAAAAGTTTGGGACTCACCAATTATCTTGACTACCAATTTTCTTGACGATTGAATCAACTGTAACTGATTTTAAAGGTCCTCCACAATGTCAGTAATTACTAGCAATACAACACAACTGCCATTTTAACAAAAAATTAATTATAAGTAAAATATCTAGTAGTAACAATAAAGTATTAAAATATTAAAAAATATGTAACCAACTTTTAGTTAGTTCCACCAAACATAATAAACAAACAGACATTAAAATACAAATAAACAAATTACCAAAGTTAACAGCTTTATCTTTTAGATACGTTAGCTAAACTTCAGCTAAACCTATTTTCTTCCTAAGCACAGCACAAAAAATTTAGACAACAACAGAGTTTCGTTCCAATTGAGCAGATATACAAGGTTATTAGCCGTCACTTTTTTGCCTGCTTTAAACCTAACCTAATAAAAATCAATATATTTTAAATGTTTGGATATTTTTTAGCGGAATGTTTAGTTAGTTTCTAGCTAGCTTTCTAAATCGACTAAATGTACTGATGTCTCTTTCGCAATTTTAGTCAAATCTTTAGTTAGCTTTTAGTTAGCGTTTCTAAAACGACTAAATATGTACCAATGCCTCCACCGATATTTTAGTCAAATATTTAGTTAGTTTTTAGTTAACCTTTTTAAAACGACTAAATGTGTACCAATGCCTCCATCGTAGTTTTTAGCCGAATCTTTAGCTAGCTTTTAGCCAGCCATGATAAATTGGCTAAATGTACCAATGCCTCTGCCATAATTTTTAGTGAAATCTTTAGTTAGCTCAGTTATCCTTTTTAAAACGACTAAATGCACTTATGTAGCCGCCGTAATTTTAGTTTGCTTTTAGTCAGCCTTTTTTAAAACGACTAAATGCACCTATGCCTCTCCCGTAATTATTAGCCTAATCTTTAGTTAGCTTTTAGCTAGCCTCTACCTCCACCGTAATTAACCAATTTAAGTATCGATCGATCTAAAGTTTCAATCATCTTTTCATATCCTTTATGATATTAAGCAATGTATTAGGGATTCGATATGATAGTAAATGCCATGTAATTAGAATGCCATAAATAAATCAATCAAAGTTCCTCAATTCCTATTCGTTTAGCAATTTCCATTTAATGTCTTTCAGTATTAAAGTTACAAACGATTTTTAAATGTTTCAGTTAAGCGCTCATCCTAAATTATTTAATTTGACACTTTGAATCAAGTTACTAATAGTGTCGTCATCAGTAGAATCCATCTGGTCAACTTCAAGATCCTTTAGGAATTCAAAATTTAAAAAATGTTAACGTTCCACGATAAGTTATTAATAATAATAATAATAACTGTTATCAATAAGGCACATATATATACTTACAAATTTTAATTTTTCTTCATCCGTTATTAACAGATTTCTATGTAATTCCAAAACCGTTTGTTTAAGGACCTTTTTGGGATTTACATCTTGATCACACTGATGATGATCATTTTTGATGCCAGCAAACATCTTTTTGATAACATCTAAATTAGTCCGCATCATTTCTAGCATTTGATTTATTTTTTCCTCCATATCATCCTTTTCAACCTAACAAATAAAATAGAAATTTAAGTAAATTGAGTACGTTAACGCTCATTAATAAAATGTGAATTTTTTACAATTTTATTCTTTTCCTCTTCAGTAAGCCACCCATTTTTGCAATAAAATTTTATTATTGTATCCATTCTGAACATTTCTCTTTTCTCATACATTGCAACTTCAAAATCTTGGCTTTCAGTGTCCATTTTTATTAGATTTACTTTTGAGAGTTTTCTGTCAGTTTATCTGCATGTAATAAATATATTTTATTAATTAATAAAAATATATAATAATAATAATAATGTTTATTTCCAAATAAAATTCCTTCCTTGAATTTTAATTTCCTTGTTTGTAATAATATCTACGTTATTATGAGCCGTCACAATTTTTGCATTTTTCTAACCTAACCTAATAAAAATATATATAATTTACATGTTTAGTTCCAGACATACCTTTTTAAAAGTTAACTCAAGGTTATAACACTAATCGCTGGCTAAGCTTGTAAGTTACCCAAATATTATAGTAAATTCCCGAATCCTTTCCCTTGCACGACTACTGCCAGTGTTGTAAACTGTTGGAGCCACTGGATTAGTCAAATATTTAGTTAGTTTTTAGTTAGCCATTTTAAAAGGACTAAAAATGTACTGATGCCTCTACGATAAATATAGCCAAATCTTTATTTACCTTTTAGTTAGCCCTTTTAAAATGACTAAACGTACCAATGCCTCCAGCAGTCACAAAACACTTTTAGCCGCAACTTTAGTTACCTTTTAGTTAGCCCTTTTAAAATGACTAAACGTACAAATGCCTCCAGTCGTCACAAAACACTTTTAGCCGCAACTTTAGTTAGCTTTTAGTTAGCCCTTTCAAAATGACTAAACGTGCTAATGCCTCCTGCAGTCACAAAACACTTTTAGCCGCAACTTTAGTTAGCTTTTAGTTAGCCCTTTCAAAATGACTAAAATGCCTTCACTGCAATTTAAGCAAAACTTTAACCTAACCTTTCCTCGGGTCGGAAAAAAATATAAAAAATAAAAAGAAATAGCAATAGCAATTTCTATTGGTTAAATTCAGTTTATTTTATTGTAATTCTATATTTTTATAATATAACATTTATTACTTCTCAGTGTTAAATGTTGTAATTGTAATCAACGACAAAAACATTGCATATTATTATTATGTATCGGCTTTCTCCAAGGCATTCTAACGGTGATTTAAATCAAGATCGTTATTCCCATCTTCAAACTTTATTGGCAACAGCAACTGGATGATGAGCATTGGCTTCCGTAGTAGATTCAAGTTCAGTGTTTACAAGTACATTTAACGCGTTAACAGTCCTATTTGTCAAATTAAAATTGTTTTAAAAAACTCGAAACAAATTCTAATGTTGAAAAGGAAAAAATGTATAAAAAAATTTGTTATACCCAATCAACAATTTGGCTTTATTTTTGGCATATAAGTCTTCGGAATATAAACAGCAATGGATTACTTTTGCAATTTTCAAATATTTAAGCATATCCGTTTCCTAAAACAAATCAAACTAGTTAAACAATATAATTACTAAAGGTTTTGTTTATCTTTGTCATAGGTTTACTAAATAAATGAAACAAAATTTTACTGAATAGACTGATCCAATAAGCTTGGCTTGTTTTTGTCCTTTGTCTGGTGAAGACTTTTGACCTGAATTTGGCTTTGGTCTAAGAAATTTAAATCTTCGTTCAGCATCTTCGCCGCATAGTGAGGCAATTCGTCCTGGTTTCAAACAATATCTTTTAAAATGTTCCAACAGTACCCAAGGGTTCCTCTTATTTGCTGCAAATGGCTAAAATCAAAACAAATCTTTGGTCGGTATAAAACTTTGTTTTCTTCATATCTTAAAAAAGTATTATATTACCTCCTGTTTGGCAAGTTCACTATAAGTAGATACAGACTGGGCACGATGTACCAAGTTGTTAACCATTAGATACTGAAGCAATGCGACGCTTTCCTTAACGCTAAAATCCTTTCGGGTCTCTATCGTGCCCTCCTTAACAAATTATACAAAAAATACTTGTTACTTTAATATACCTATTATTCAAAAAATTAAAATCAAGAAAAAAGATTTTAAATACTCACTTTCTTTCCTGACATAATGGTTGTAAATAATGATCCTCTCGGTAATAAACTTATTATGCTAAAACTAAATTGTATTTTAAATTATTGTGATATATAAGAAATTTGCATTAGAGCCCTGAGATTTCTTTACAAGTTATCTGACAAGCGAATTTAAACAGTATTTCACAGTGACATTATAGATAATAGAGATGTCAAGACACATGTGAATAAGTTTTTTATTTTTATAAAAGCCTTTCAATATTCTCTAAAGAAAATCGGCTCCCAGGGTTCTAGTTCAAATTCCTTCTAAAAATGACTAATTGTACCAATGCCTCCACCGTATTTTTTAGCGGAATGTTTAGTTAGCTTTTTGTTAGATATTTTAAAACAACTAAATGTGTTTATTTTTTGTCCAAACTTTAGTTAGCTCTTAGTTAGCCTTTTTCAAACGACTAATTATGTACCAATGCCTCCACCATAATTTTTAGCCGAATCTTTAGTTAGCTTTTAGTTAGCCATTGTAAAATGATTTAATCTCTTAACTCCACCGTTATTATAGTCGAATCTTAGCCAAATCTTTAGTTAGCTTTTAATTAGCCTTTCATAAACGACTAAATATGCACCAATGCCTCCTCCGTAACTTTAGCCAAATCTTTAGTTAGATTTTAGTTAGCCTTTCATAAACGACTAAATATGCTCCAATGCCTACTCCGTAACTTTAGCCAAATCTTTAGTTAGCTTTAAATTAGCGTTTTATAAACGACTAAATATGCACCAATGACTCAATGTAATTATTATTCCAATATTTAGTTTTATTAAATATTTTGTGCAGGTAGCAAAAAAATTATTTTTCCAACTCTTTTATTACATCACGTCTTTTATTGTCATAGGTAAAAGGTGTTACAATAAGACTACAAAACTATTAATACATAAATTTTGCCTCTGTTAAAACCTTTTAATCATCATCGGATGATGAATACAATAAAGGTAAAACATTATTTGATTCATCAGAACTGTTGACAGATTGTTCATCCGAATCAGAGTCCGGTTGATGAGGGAAACGAATAACATTCCACATTCTGGTAAAAACTATATTAACATTATGATTACCAATTGACGTTCGAGTATCGTCCCAAAGAAGAGTATGACCAATGATTGTGAGGTGGTCTAGACTAATAGGAATCCACCTGTATTTACAAAATAAATCTCCGTTGACATCAATTCCATTAATGTCAATCCTTTTTAAATTTGGACATTCTGTTTTAAATCCACGAAGAAAGCTTAATACAAACGATGTCTTGGTTTTAATACGAAAACTGGCAACTTTTAAGTTGGGACGTGGAATGCTAGTTTTGGGTTTCCTGAACCAACAATTGTAAAATTCTAAATCTTGAACTGTTGTTGGAACACAAGACAGTCTGATAAAAGAATATTTTGCATAAAAATGCTTGACAGTTAACAGCAATGGTTCAGACAATGTACCACGGAAATCCATCCTATCTACTTTTATAAGGGGATTGTTCGAGTTAACAACACATATGTCATGCTTCAACTTTAACACTTTTATTTCAAGAATTTTTTTCAAGTTGGCAAAATTCATATCTATGGTCAACGTGACATCCTCTACACTGTTCCCAATCTCTACATGTTTACATTCTGAAAAATTGACAACATCATTTAAACTATGTAAAACCAACCCTTCTCTTATAAACTTTACGTTGTAGAGTTTAAGCCACTTTGGATTGAGTTTAACTATTAATCCTACATCTACGTTAATATCGATACGTACCAATGACAGACTATCAACTTTGCTTATACCATTTAAATTTACAGAAAACATTGTTCTTTTTTTCTTCGTAACCGGGCATTTAATCGACAACTTGGTCTTACATGTCGATTCACTCATTGGTGTCCCTTCAATCATTGGACTTAGATCATATTTTTCGATAATCTTTCCATCATCTTGATCGTCACTTAAACGTATACCACACAGTTCCAATTCGACAATGTTTTTCTTTTGATTTTGAAAAAAATCTTCAAAGTCGCTAACTTTCCAACTGCAATACATTGACCTTTGTAATACGAAAGATGTAAAAGGAACATCTTGTCCATCAGGGAAATCTTCTTTAAACTTGACGTACGATGTACTGGGTTCATTCGACAAGACAACTTTAAACCGTTTTTGAAATACATGATTTGAATTTTCCCAAAATTCTTTTGAAGCAAAACGGCAGTATTGAAAGTCTCTTGATGACAGATATTGACATATGTTTTCAACAACCTATTAACAGAAACAATGAAATCATTCAAAATTGCCGTTCTTTTAAACATCTCCTAATAATTATAACAATCATATAAATAAATATATACTATAATACTTACTAAAGGAATTCTTAATGCATTCCACATTGCAAGGTTACCTCCACTGTCATCCATTTTCAACCGGTCCATTCTATCAAGTAAATAAAAAATTATTTACAAATTTAATTTGCAGGCAGCAGCAAAGTTTCGTCGTATCTTTATATCTTTTTTAATTAACTCAAATATGTAGAAATGGCGAAATCACTTTTTAAGCCACCCGTCACTATTTTTGCCTTTTTCTAACCTAACCTAATAAAAATGAATATAATAAACGTCAGAAAATTATATTTAAAAATTTTAATACATACCTATAATCTACCCCCAAAAAAATCTTCAACAATAAGTATAGGTCGTATCCTCTCTGCACATTGAGACGTTGAAACAAGATTTGAACAAGACATTTACATATGCATATCTCCAAGTGCACCACAACAACTTCAGAATGAAACTGAGAGCTCCCTTTTCTTTGAGCTCTTAAGCCTATGGTTCAACAACTAATCTATAATTTATTACGACTCGATATGACAGCACACACAATGTATGTATTGCATTAACACCGATATCAACATGTGTGAATAATATTTTATATGATTCAAGTCAGATGAACTGTTCAGTCATTAAAACGTTTAATCCAACCAGAATGATTATATTTAGCATTAGGCCAAGAACGGGATCTATGGTTCCTTAAGCTAAATCAGCTAATATATATAAATCAAATAAAGCAGTAAATTTGAATTAGTTTTAGTGAACAAGTTTTCTGACATTTGATTCTGTGATCACTTAAACTTTTACATCTTGTAGTTTTATTACAATTATTAGAACCTAACTCCCAACTTGTTAAAAACTTGTTAGTTAGTTCGTATTCTTTTTTTTCTATTGTTGTCTAACCTTTTTTTCCTTCGTCTTCTATTTTCTGTATTTTTATGTTCGGGATAACCTTTCATATCATCCTTTGACCTTTCGTAAGATTTGGCCTTAGGAAACGGGCAATTGATAGCAGCATGGCCATCAAAAAGACAGTTGTGACATTGAAAAGATTTCAATCCGATAAAAAAATCCCACTTTTCGTTTAAAATCTTGATTATAGTAGGAATTTGATTTGATTCAGTCATATTTGGCAATCCGACACTTTTCAATTTGAATATATCAAATGGTTTTCTTAGCTGACATATCTTTATCAATGTACTTGTCGTTGCCACTGTGCTAGGAACTTGATCTGTTATTTTTGCATATTCATCTCTCCATTGGTAAAGTAATTTGAAATTTTGAAGCATTTCATTGTCCAATTTTACACATTTTTTCATTTTTTGCAACTCTTCAAGCGCAGATGGATAGTTTTTTAACTTGAACTTATCCAGTCCTTTTGTCAAAAGAACGTTTGTTGCTGAGAACGCTGAACAAAGCTTTTCTGGACTCTGTTAAATAAACAATATTATTAATGAAAATGAAAAAATTGACATGATGATAATGATGATGAAGACGGTGGCTTACCTGACTATTTTTCATTACATTCCAAATCTTTAAAACCATAACAGCATCATTTGCAGCGTAAGAAATCATATCCTTTGTTAGAGGGCGTCGTCGCCAATCGTCCATAGTGCAGGATATTATGGTGATAATATTATCGTTATCATTTTTATTATAGTTGGATATGCAATTGTTTGCTAAATTGTTCAGGCCTAATAAATTGTTCATTCCGTCTTTTCTGATTTCATTGTAAGCTAATTGAATGTCCACGACCGCATTTGCATAAATTCCAAAGTCCTTAATAAGATGTCTGTAATCGTTGGCCATACCGTGCATAATAATCAAACATGTGGGATCCTCAATTAAAGGCTTAAGATTTCTTTGAATTTCTTCAAATAAACTGTAAGGATCCACCAGAAACACACAAAATTTTGTAGCCAATTGTAGCAAAGCAGTCTGCCCTGTAAAAAATCAAAATTCATATAATCAGCATTACTTTTAATTAAACTTCCTTGTGTGTAATAATAATTATTATTACATGTGTTGCTATGGATATTATGCAAATATATAATTGTAGCAAATACTATAAAATTTAATTAACTTGACTAACCAAGGTATGAATTAAATTCGTGAAATTCCATGTCCAACGCAAAACAACGTTCATTTTCAATTATGTCCAGCATCCAATTAAAAGTTTCTTTTTCTCCATGATCAATCCAATATATGCTATACTCTTGAATGGTTCCAATTGCAGCTGCTGGAGGTGATTTAACTATTTTAGACGCATTAGCAGGTGCTATCATCCATTTCAGGGGTTTGAAATCTATCAACTTTTTGAGTGCTTCCGATTTTATTTCGCTGAATTCTTCAAGATCTTTACGTAGTCTCATATTTGTCTGTTTTGCGAATGAAAAGTATTGGTCATTGTAACTATTTGACTTTGGATCAACAACAGGGGCTAAGCCTAAATCTTCTACTCGTTTGTTTGATTGATTGACTTTTTTATAATATGCATTTAACCTTCTTTTCTGAGATTCAGTCTTTTGCTACAAAAATAGAAAAATTAATTTTGTATTGTAAATTTAAAATGAAATTATATAAGTATATATTTATTCATTTTTTGTACCTTTTTTTCCATTTTAGAAGATGATTGAGTCATCAAGTTCAACGTCCCAGGACATTGTTGAACTTGTCCAATTCCCCAATTTCCTCCTCTTTTGACATCTTTATCATCTGTTGCATTGGAAGGCGTACTGAAATCTCTTTCACCCGAATGACAAACATCCAACTAGAAAGCAAAACTTTTTTTATCAAGTATGACAACTAAGAATTAACTACAATAATAATATTTTATTTTTTTACGGTTTAGAAAGATGCAGAAAATAGTTTTTTTACCTGTGTACGTGTATTATTTTTCCCAAGTGTTGGAAAGTTAAATCTAATATCCTCTTCGCTATCGTCACAGTCATTCCACGTACTAGGCTAGAAAACAAAACTTAATTATGTTCTACTGTTTCATTAAAGCAAAATGCAAAAAAAAAAGTTGTTTTACCAATGTTAGAGTATTTTTTGTCCCAGGTGTGTAGAATGTAAATCCATTTTCTTCTTCACTTCCATCACTGTCACTTAATCCCGCAGGATGGTACATACTCATATTTTTGTATTTAAAAAAAAAAATTCTAAATTAACAATCAGTTATTAGATATGTTCAGTATTCCGCATCGTTAGGTTCCTCTCAAACTCCAGACTGGTAATGACATCCGCTAGCCTCGACATCTCTCATATTTATACCCAGAGTGCGGACGTTCAAGCACCGATGTGAACTACTCTTAATGCATTTTGATTCGATATGGTAGCAAGCCATGTATTTTGATTCCATATGACAGCAAGCCATGTATTTTGATTCGATATGGTAGCAAGCCATGTATTTTGATTCGATATGATAGCAAGCCTTGTATTATGATTCGATATGGTAGCAAGCCATGTATTTTTTGATTCGATATGGTAGTAAGCCATGTATTTTCAACTCACTATGATAGCACGTCATGTATTTTTATTCAATATGATTGCAAGCCATGTATTTTAATTCGATATGATAGCAAGCCATGTATTTTTTTGACTTCATATGATGAATAGCAAATACAAAATAATTTCTTTATATTTTCGTTTGCTGTGTACAACAAAATAATGTTTTATTGTCAAATATAGGGTTTATTTCATTGTAATTACAACTTTTTATTAATCATGTAAAAATTCCATAAAAATTAATTAATCAGAAATATACTTACAGTACATATTTTATTACTCTTCTGTATTTTGTAGTATATCGCCCTATACATCATCATTGCATTTTATTATGTCATAAAATCTGATTACATTATATCCACTTATATTGACTAATTACTAAAAACAAATAAATACTAAAAACTAATAAAAAATGATTTTGTCCTTCCACACTAGCCTTACTCTGAAGATAAGGAAGAAGAATCGGATGGTATATACCACGATGGTGAAGAATTGTTTGTCGAATCAGAATCTTCAGATCCTAACTCATCATCAGAATCTGAAGAGTACGATTGATACTCAAAACGAATGACATTCCACATTCTTGTCAAATCTAAATTAAGATTATGATTACGAATAGCATCTCCGATGTCATCCCATACTAATGTATTGCCAATGATTTTCAGGTAGTTTAGACTAATCGGAAGCCAACTATATTTACAATATAATCGTCCATCCACATCGCTACCGTTAATATCAATTCGTTTTAAATTTGGACAATCAGTTCTAAAGGCACGAAGAAAGTTTAATTCGAACGAATTTTTTGTTCTAATGCGAAAACTGGCAAATGTTAAATTTGGGCGTGGAAGGCTAGTAATTGTTTTCTTAAAACAACAATTGTAAAATTCCAAATCTTCAACTGTTGTTGGAACACAAGACAGTCTTATATAAGAATATTTGGCATAAAAATGTTTAACATTTAATAGCAATGGTTCACACAATTTTCCACGGAAAACCATCCTATCTACTTTTATAAGTGGATTGTTCGAGTTAACAACACAAACATCATCTTTTAAATTGAACTCTTTTAATTTCAAACTTTTTTTCAAGTTTGAAAAATTCATATCTATTTTTAAAGTCAAGTCATTTAAACTGTTCCCTATCTCCAAATGGTTACATTCTGAAAAATTAACAACATCATTCAAGTTACACAAAACTAAGCCTTCCCTAATAAACATCACGTTGTAGAGTTTAAGTCTCCATGGATTGAGTTTAAGATTTGACTCTACTTCTACGTTAACATTAGTACGAATCAATGAAACATTTTTAACAGAGCTTATACTATCGAGATTGACAGATAATATGGTTTTCTGTTTCCATGTGCCAGGACATTTTATTGACAATAATGTTGCGTAGGGAGAATCTGTCATTGGCGTTCCTTCAATCAATGGAGTTATATTTATCTGATCTATTATTTCTCCATCTTCTTCATCATCGAACAAACGTAGATTTAAAAGTTCCAATTCAAAAATGTTATTCTTATGATTTGCAAAAAAGTCTTTCAAATCGCTCAGTTTCCAGCTCGAATAAACTCTCCTTATTAATGCGAAAGAAATGAATGGGCAAGTTTTTCCTTTACAGAAATCTGCTTTGAATCTCGAATAAGACATGTCGTAGTCATCGTCATTTGACAATACAACCTTAAAACGTTTCCTGAATACATGATTTGTATTCCTCCAAATCTCCCTTGAAGCACGACGAGAGTTTTTAACATCTTGTGATGACAAATATTTACAAATATTGTCAACCAGCTAACAACAGATAGAAAAACAAATTCAAATCTACTTCCCAGATTTAAAATGTATGCTATTAATAAATAATAAAACAACTATACTTACCAATGGATTTTTTATAACCTCCCATCTAGCTAATTTACCTGCCAGCTCATCCATAATCTTCAATCAATTCTAAAAAATAATTTATAGTTTTAATTTTCAGGGATTTAAGAAAATAATATATAAAATTAATGTTTAAATTAAATGGTTTTTGTGAACCTTATTTGCGAGATTGTTGATTGATGTCTTTCGAAATAAGCTAAAGAGTTGGACAATGGAGTAAATTTTCCTCGAACTTAGTTTCTCGTAACCTAAATTAAGAAAAAAATTGTCACAATTAGTTACCACTAATTTAATGGACGGCAATTACCTCTAAAAAAATTAAAAGATATTGCAATCATGTGTTTTTCTTGCTGACAAAATATATTTTTGCGTACCTTAAAAAAAGTTTTACTAGCTACACTCAAGAGGCTGAATTAAAAAAAAAAGATTCAGACCTTTAGACTTTATCCTTCCATGTTTTTTTAATGAAAAATTGCGAAAATAATTTAACTAGCAAAGCCACTTATGTTTAGCTGATTCTATAGTTAGTTTTTAGTTTAAACTTCTCAAAACGACTAAACGTACCTATGCCCTAGAAGTAATTTTTAGCCGATTCTATAGTTAGTTTTTAGTTTTAACTTCTCAAAACGACTAAACGTACCTATGCCCCAACCAAAATTTTTAGCCGACTCTATAGTTAGTTTTTAGTTTTAACTTCTCAAAACTACTAAACGTACCTATTCTCTACCGTAATTTTAGCCAAGCCTTTAGTTAGCTTTAATTTAGCCTTTTTGAAACGAGTAAATGTACCAATACTCCGTAGTAATTTTAGTCAAATTTTTAGTTAGCTTTTAGTTAGCCTTTTTGAAACTAGTAAATGTACCAATCCTCCACAGTAATTTTAGTCAAATTTTTAGTTAGTTTTCAGTTAGCCTTTTTCAAACGACTAAATGTACCAATACTCCGCAGTAATTTTAGTCAAATTTTTAGTTAGCATTTAGTTAGCTTTTTTAAAATGACTAAACATGTACCTAATTTGTAGTTGGTCTTTTAAAAACTACTACATGTGTACCAAAACTCCGTAGTAATTTTAGTCAAATTTTTAGTTAGCTTTTAGTTAGACTTTTTCAAACGACTAAATGTACCAATACTCCGCAGTAATTTTAGTCAAATTTTTAGTTAGCTTTTAGTTAGCCATTTCAAAATGACTAAATGTACCTCTGCTGTTATTTAGCCAGATATTTAGTTAGTTTTTAGTTCTAACTTCTCAAAACGACTAAACGTACCTATATGCCCCAACCGTAATTTTTAGCCGATTCTATAGTTAGCTTGAAGTAAATTGTTCGGAAACGACTAAATTTGTACCAATGCCTCTGCCGTAATTTTTAGCCCAATCTTTAGTTAGATTTTAGCTAGCCTTTTGAAAATGTCTAAATGTACCTATGCCTCCACTGTAATTTTTAGCCAAATATTTAGTTAGCTTTTAGTCAGCCTTTTTAAAATGTTTAAATGTACCTATGCCTCCACCGTAATTTTTAGCCAAATATTTAGTTAGCTTTTAGTTAGCCATTTCAATCACTATTCTTATCCTACTAAAATTCACTATGCAACATGGATAAAAGTAAACAATTCATTATTGTTATATTTTATTTCGGTATAATAAATCAGTAACTTTACAATTTAAACTAAAAGCATCTAGTCATTACCATCAAAACATTTAAATTAATCTTCTTACTCAACTAATAATAAAAAATTTAGACGGTGTAGTACCCATCAATGTATTGGTTGTTTATATTGGTTTCTATTTTTCTCTTTAGCCTCTTTTTTGACATTTCAAGATCTTGAACTCTTTTCATTAATTTTGTAATTTTGAAGAAAGCCAATTTTTCAAGTTCTAAAATTTTTTTCCTATGTGCAAGTTTTATTTGAACAACTTTTCTGTAACAATAAATTGTAAACATGAAAGATCCTAAAGCTCCAGCGAGTAGTAATTTATCCATTTTGTATTGATGGACTTAAGGAATCTCCAGGTTTCACTACTTCTTCAACACTAGTACTAATAACACTTTCACTTTTAAATAGCAAATAGATTTACATGGGATAATTAGTAATATCAATTTTTTTACAATTATTATACGTTTCCACAAGTTTGTGAGAAAATATGTTGCCAGCTACAGTACTTCTCAAATCACAATCGTTGGTACGCACAAATGTTTTAATGTTATCAGGAATATTTAGAACGACATGATGATTTCTTGCATGCTGAATTAAACCATTCAAGTCAGCAATAGTTTCTTGTGTGTTTCCGAACCAACAGATTGCACACTCAAATCGATGACTTTCACGAGCTTCTCTTTGCAAATACAATGCCGTAAAAAAGTTAGCTGCTCCATAAAAATGCAAAGATGGGTACTTAAGATCCTTCGGAGTCCATGTAGAGGGACTGCAAGGGTTAAATTCTGAAACAAAAAGTATTAAAGATTCAACGTTAAAACGTAAAATTTTGTATTAATAATCAAGTATACTTAATAATAATTAATATTTGCTTTATTATTATAAACCTTCCATTTCATTGTCCTCGAAACTACTACACATATTTGATATAGTTCGAATTCCTGCAATAATTTGAACACTTGTTTTAAAATGTCGCTTTATAGCACTATTGCTGAAGCAGTTTCCATATGTTTTTATTCCATAATTATGTCGTCCTTTTTGCTTAAAAAGAAATACATGACATTTCTTGGTATTTAGAATAGTATCCCAACAAAAGAATGCACTACTTGTTCTCGTGTTCCCTCTTTCTGCACAATCAAATGGATAACATTCCTCTTCCAAAGTCGAAAGTGCCATTCTAAATAAATATTTTTCAAACAATTCACGAATTGACGATTTTTATCTCTCTCCCCCTCTTTCAATTCTAGCTACTTTATAAATCACACAAATGAATGAAACCTAAATTCAACACAGAAAATACACAAATCCATTCATTTATAATCATAAACCAAAGTTTATTACGCAAAATCCTATAATATTATATTCATCTTGATTTTTAAAATGCCAAAATATTCCAATGTCTCCTCAGAATTTTTGATGTGGCTAAATGAATAGATAGCCTCTTTTGAAAAGGCTTATAAATGTCGCAATGTCTAGAGGAAAATATTATAAGCCTGTCTTAAAATGTAGATTTTTAGGTTGGCTCTGAGATTATGCTTCCCAAAATTAACGACATTACATATTAATAATTGCTAATATATAAATCGTCAAATAATTTGTTTATTTCATAATAATTACAACTATAAATTAATCATCAGTTTCTCTTTCGTATTTTGTTTTGTATAAAGCATATAGATGTTTTAATTAACCCCAATAATCTAATAACAATTATTTGCTACCGTTTTCTCAAATAATTATTACTACTCTGTTAATATAATTAATTTCTAACTCGTATGATGTATAAGGCATATAGATGATGTCATTAACTGGCCTTTCTCAAATAATAAAATTACTATCAAAGTTTATCTAACTACAAATGTAATCTTTTTCATGGGCAAAAATACAAATCATGTTTAACACATTGGAAGGACTGACTTTTGTCAAAAACATGATCGACTTTTTACGACATTTAACTGGAAATTTAACTATTTTTTTGAAATGTGGAAATTTTCGAAGTACAGATTTCTTTCCAACAGAAACCACTGTAGTTTCAAGTATGGAATCAGGCGTTTCTCCCAAATATATGAGTTCATTGATCACTTTTTTAGCTATGTCACCAATGGGGAGCGCTATATCCACAACTGTTTTGTATCCTTTGTCTATTTGAAATAAAATTGAATATTAGACAACATTTTTTCTAAAAAGGCATTTTTTACATAGATTATATCAATTGTAATAAATGTCATAAATTGAAAAGCTCCAAAAATAACCATTATATAATAATTTTAACTTACTTAGAGTTAGCGCATATATTTGATTCGCTCGGAAGAAAAATACAACAATGTAGATGTCTTCCACCGGTGAGTGCTTAATCCCCAATTCTAATTTCCATCCAAGATAGTGAACCTTTCTTCGTACGTACATTATGTTCAAAAATTCTTGTCCGCATTTAAAATTATCATCACACGTGATATAATTGTCTCGGGCAGGCTCGTGAATAAACTTGGGCCATTTTGTAGACATGTACAACTGAATAGCCTGTTTTATTTCAGCTGGATCGGTTTTTTTGTCTTGGTCGAGATTGAGTGCTTCTGGACACAAATGATGAATGCGAAAGAAAACATGATTCTCTGCTTCCATATCGTCTTCTTCCATTTCGTTTCTATGGAGTTTATATACTAAAATTTAGAAAATAAAGCAATCATGACAGACAATGACAAAAACAACAAATAAATGCACCTATGCCTCCTCCGTAATTTCAGCCGAATCTTTTAGCTAGTCGTTTCAAAAATTTTAAGACTTACCAAATTGCCACCAAACGTTTAAGTGCTCCACAAGAACTATAGAATGTAACTGAGCTCCTCTTCCCATAAGCTCCCATATTTATACCCAGAGTGCGGACGTTCAAGCACCAAGATGAACTACTTTTAATGCATTTTGATTCGATATGGTAGCAAGCCATGTATTTTTTGATTCGATATGGTAGCAAGCCATGTATTTTTTGATTCGATATGGTAGCAAGCCATGTATTTTGATTCGATATGGTAGCAAGCCATGTATTTTGATTCGATATGGTAGCAAGCCATGTATTTTGATTCGATATGGTAGCAAGCCATGTATTTTTAACTCACTATGATAGCACGTCATGTATTTTTATTCAATATGATAGCAAGCCATGTATCTGATACTATATGATAGCAAGCCATGAATTTTCATCCACCATGATAGCACGACATGTATTTTAACTCAATATGAAAGCACATCATGAATTTTAACTTAATGTACTAAATTGCCTCCACCCTACTTTTTAGCCAAATATTTAGTTAGCTTTTAGTTAGCCTATTTTAAAACGAAAATATGCCAATACCTCCAACTTTATTTCAGTCGAACCTTTAGTTAGTTTTTAGTTATCCATTTTAAATCGACTAAATGTACTAATGCCTAGACCGCAATTATTTTAGCCGATACTTTAGCTAGCTTTTAGTAAGAAATTTCAAAACGACTAATAGTACCAATGCCTCCTCAGCAACTTATTCAATAATTTAGCTACCTTTTTTTTAAAACGACTTAGGGACCAATGCCTCTATACTAATTTTAGCCGAAGCTTTAGTTACCTTTTAGTTAGCCTTTTTTAAATGAATAAATGCACCTATGTCCCATCGTAATATTTTAGCCAAATCCTTAGTTAGCTTTTAGTTAGCCTTTTTAAATCGACTAAATGTACATATGCCTCAATCGTGATGTGATACAAACAAATATTATAAATAAATAAATAAATCAAAATGCAGTCACTGTTTTCTAAATCTCCAAATACATAATTTATTTCATTGTAATTCAATACTTTTTATAAATCAAATTCGCCGTGTATAAATCACAATACTAATAATTAATTAACCAGCAGTCAATACTAACTATTACATTTTATTTGTGACAAACTAATCTATAATAATAACAAATTAATTACCATAAATAAAAGCCGCATACTAATCATAATAATAATATCAATAATAATTTTTCTATAGAAGGCTGTAATCATATTGGCTAAAAATAATTTCTATCCAACAATGAGAAGAGCAACATGTAGTATTATTATTATTATTCATAACCTTGTTCAGGGCTTGGCGTTGCTTCATCCTTAGCATGTATAAAGAATTGCAATTTCCCCGCCGGTAAATGAATCTTTTGGCTCCACAACTCTTGATTGTATCTCTTAGTAGCTTCATACTTTTCGACAATGAATGGTCCTAGCTGTTCCAACCTCAGGGGATTATTCACGACATTTTCGTGTCGACTGGCATCTGCAAATCATAATCATTTGTAACAATACATACAATAGTCATTTAATATACAAATGAAAAAATTCATCTTACCATATAACTTTACAACAAGGGAGCACAATATCCCAGTGTATTTTTCTTTACTTTCAGCTTCGCTTTTAAACACACTGTATAAATAATCTATAAGATTGAGTCTATAATAGCAAAATCTTGCACCCTGATTTCTCTGATCCATAATCTTAACAATCTTCATGAGGCTATAGTTATTCATTATCTTTTTAAAATTAGGATTGCTTTGAGTTGGTTTTTCAAACAAGTATTTACCATAATGGTTCAGTACATTCAACATACTCAACTATAGCTGGCAAAAAGTTACACAATAGCCTTGTACATTTATTTGATAAACATTACGATCCTTCAGTTCGTCTGCTATGATAGGCATGCTTAAAAAAGAAGCCATTGTTTTAACTGTAACAATAAAAGTAAATGCATATAATAGATAAAAATTACATGATAACTAAATGATTATAGCTAAAGGTTTTGAGTTTCATTTTTCCTTTCACTTAACGCGGAAAAAGGCTCAATCAGTTACTTATTCTGCCTAAAATTCTAAATCCCCTCACTTAAGGCAACGGCAACGTTGTTATTTACAGACGAGAAAATGTACCCCAACCGTAATTTTAGTCGAATATTTAGTCAGCTTTTAGTTAGCCTTTTTAAAATGACTAATTATGTACCAATGGCTCCACCAATGTTTTAGTCAAATCTTTAGTTAGCTTTTAGTTAGCCTTCTTAAAATGACTAAATGTACTTATTCCCAAACCGTTATTTTAGTGAAATCTTTAGTTAGCTTTTAGTTAGCCTTTTATGACTAAATGCACCTATGATCCTCCCATCGTAATATTTTATCCAAATCTTTAGTTAGCTTTTAGTTAGCTGTTATTTAAACGACTAAATGTACTTACGCCCCAACTGTAATTTTAGTCAATTCTTTGGTTAGCTTTTAGTTAGCCTTTCATAAACGACTAAATATGCACCTATGCCTCCTCCGTAACTTTAGCCAAATCTTTAGTTAGTTTTTAGTTAGCTGTTATTTAAACGACTAAATGTACTTATGCCCCAACCGTTATTTAAGTAAAATCTTTAGTTAGCATTTAGTTAGCCTTTTTAAAATGACTAAATGTATCAATGCCCCCACTGTAAATTTAACCAAATCTTTAGTTTTTTTAGCTAGCCATGACAAATTGGCTAAATGTACCATTGCCTTAACCATAATTGCTAAATAAACAAACAAGACGTATGCAATTTAGATGGATACATTTCAATATTTTATTCATCATGCATTAAAACCCGTGATTAAAACGTTTTGCATTGCAACCTATCCTTATAGTAATGCAACAACAATACACTTCATTAAAAATTCAATTAGAAATAAACAATTAAAAGTAAGTAGTGGCATTATGGACACAAATCTTTGTGAAATTCAGCTAAACCAGAGCGTTGTACATTTGTTGTGTTTCATCGCCGCCAAACTTCATGCTGTACTTTTTATTCTCTTCGGTCATTATAAATTTTCTCATATCATTTTTAAAGTTGTCCATGAAGTCGCCATCATGGGTACGTACTCTCAATTCTTCTTTAAATCTTTTCAACTCCTGTATTTTGACTGTGCACATTTCATTAATGTTCAGCATTATTTCATATGAATTTCCGAGTATGTTTTTGTGCTCCTCATGTCTTTTTCTGAATGGATATACGGCCTTCATTCAACTTTTACTTCTTTTGAATATCGATTTGTAATTATTAATCAATCCACCATAGTTGTTGCAGCTGTCACCCAAAAGTTCTACTATTACAGCTTTCAGTTTTCCTTCTATGATATATTCTTTGGTGTAATGCCAAATAAAATAACCAGCTTCGCACTCAAAGAAATCATTTGTAATGGCGGTAAAAGCAATCTCCACGTCTTTTAACGTATTCCAACCTGAGAAACAAAATATGTCTATCAAACAGAAATATGATTCAGAGAATATCTGTAACATAAATATTCAAATGTAAAAACATTTACCCAATCCTGGATTCATTTTTAATGTCCAAGCTCTTCCTAGCCGTATGAAAAATGGATGTAATTTTTTCTGTAAACAAGAGTATGAATTTAGCTTTTAGTTAGCCTTTTCAAAACGACTAAATGTTACAAATGCCTTCACCGTAATTTTTAGTCAAATTATTAGTTAGCATTTAGCTAGCCTCATTAAAACGACTAAATTATATCTACTTAATTATATCTTCTAATTATATCCCTTATTATATCTACTAACTTACATAAGCTGAGAGACAAAGTGTCTATTATGTATACCTTATCTGGAAAAATTTAGCGGTCAATTTTGCTGGTTCAAAATAAATTCTATAACAAATAAAAAATAGAACCTTTCAACGTGAAATAAGCTACCCGAAAAATTTGTATACAAGGATATGACATACGAGCAAAATAACTAATGGTGGCTGAAAGTGTTAGCCTTTTTAAAAAGTCTAAATGTACATATGCCCCAACCGTAATTTTTAGCCAAATCATTAGTTAGCTTTTAGTTAGCCTTCTTCAAACGACTAAATATGTACCTATGCCTCCACCGATATTTTAGTCAAAGCTTTAGTTAGTTTTTAGTTAACCTTTTTAAAACAACTAAAAGTGTTCCAACGCCTCAATCGTAATTTTAGTCAAATCTTTAGTTGGTATGTAGTTTATAAAATAACTAAATGTACTTATGCCCCAACCGTTATTTTAGTAAAATCTTTAGTTGGTATTTAGTTTAAAATGACTAAATCCACCTATGCTCCTCCCATCGTAATATTTTAGCCAAATCTTTAGTTAGCTTTTAGTTAGCCTCTTTTAAATGAATAAATGCACCTATGTCCCATCGTAATATTTTAGCCAAATCCTTAGTTAGCTTTTAGTTAGCTTTTTTAAAATGGCTAAATGTACCTACTTATGACTCTTCCGTAATATATAGCAGAATAATAGAAATCCTCTTCCGTAATTTTTAGCTGAATCTTTATTGACTCACTATGACATAACTGCACACCTTTTTGTGCTTTAATTATATACAAAAAAACGACTCGATTCTTTATTTAATCATGTGACAAAGAAATCAAAAACAAAATTAATCGCGAGAAAAGTAGAGTATTATATAAAGTACACAATGTAAAAACATACCGCACGTAAGCAAATCCTTCATTTAAAGCAATTCATCAATGTTTTTTACAACGACATGTAATTTTATTATGATAGACTATATTAATATGTACTCACACTTTTACAACTAATATATTTAACGTTTCTTTTCAATTTATGTAATTTCAGTGTTCGGTCTTAGTAATTACTTTCAGAGATACAATTAAGCTTACTTAAAACGTATAATGATACATACACCATTGTACTCGCACTATTACAATTATTTTACTAATACTTTTAATTACTTTCAGAGTTGTGTTACCACAAATTTGGACGATTACTATCATTTGAAAAATTTTATTTTCGGTATTCGTCATACTTTTTGGGCAGTTTTACTGCACGACCACTTCGGGTTTTGTTTTTCGATACTTCAATTAATTCACCTTCTTGTTCTGTATCTGTTTCATGATTTGGACCACTTCTTTTAGCCTTTCTACCTGATCGAACTCTTCTGGTTTTGTTTGGAGGTATTTCTACGAATCCTTCTTCTCGTGCTGCTAACATTTCACGATATTCATCTAGACTGTTTCCACCGCTTACTATATGTACCAGGTTCATACGAAAAATTCGCAATTTCCACAACGGCAGACTATTGAATCCAATCAATTCCGAAGAGGAATTTGGCTCCAGCTCTATTTCCTTAAATAAGTTACCACCAATGATTCTAAAAGTTAATAATAATAAAAACGATTATACCATTCATTATGTACATCCATTAAAATCTAAATGATTCAATAACATTTACATCTAATAAATTAATCATACTTACGTATTGTTCTTTACAATACCAACACGATATAAGGCATCCTGATGATCTGTATGTGGCAGAAATACTTCAAGTCCCTTGTTTAAATGTTGAATAATGTATACTTCTATCTTTTCCATATACGGCTCGTTACAGAAAGTTTCGACATTAAGGTTGTCACCAGTCATATTAAGTATTACCCCTGTGGTGAAGAAAGTGGACGAAGCTGGGCTAAAAAATATTATGCACCCCTCCAGATCTTTTCTTTCAACATTTTCAAAGTCGACTTTATTAATTACGTTTCTCCAATTAATTCTAAAATTTAAAATAAATTAAAAGTAATCAAAAATCAAGTTTTTCATTCGAAACAATGGCTGATAATGAAAAATAATAATAATATTATCAATACTTACAATATTAATGAAGGCTCCTTTCCATGGTAATCACAAATAACACTATTTTCGGATGGCTCCCAACAATAAGGGCATGTCTTGGAAAATGGGATGTTGTATGGCATTTTGGTACTCTTTGTAAAAAAATTGTTCAAATTTATTTAAAATTCTACTATAAAAGTGTCTGCTGAATATAGTGTGTGCCACAAGATCTTCAAAGTGGAACTGAGCTAATCTTTCCTTGAGCTCTCTCATATTTATACCCTGATGGCGGACGTTCAAGCACCGAGGTAAACTACTCTAATGTATTTTCACTCACTATGATAGCACGTCATGTATTTTCACTCACTATGGTAGCACGTCTTGTATTTTCAATCACTATGGTAGCACGTCATGTATTTTTCACACACTATGGTAGCACGTCATGTATTTTCACTCACTATGGTAGCACGTCATGTATTTTCACTCCCTATGGTAGCACGTCATGTATTTTCACTCACTATGGTAGCACGTCATGTATTTTCACTCCCTATGGTAGCACGTCTTGTATTTTCACCAACTATGGTAGCACGTCATGTATTTTTCATTCACTATGATAGCAGGTCATGCATCGTAATTCAAAACATTTTTATAAATCAAATTCTTTGTATATAAGGTATAAATATAGATTATTTATTTAATTCTTTAATTAGCCAATGGCCAATACTAACAATTACATTTTATTTATGATCAACTATGCAATAATAACCAATTAATTATTGTAAATTTGTATGTCGGAATAATACTATGATGATACAATGTATTATTTAAATCAGTTTTTTTAAATTAAAGGCTGTAATCCTATTGGCTAAAAACAAATTATTATTATTCATAGCCTTGTTCAGGGCTTGGCGTTGCTTCATCCTTAGCATGTATAAAGAATTGCAATTTCCCCGCCGGTAAATGAATCTTTTGGCTCCACAACTCTTGATTGGATCTCTTAGTGGCTTCATACTTTTCGACAATAAATTTGCCAAGATCTTCCAACCTTACTGCAGTATTCACGACATTTTCTTGTCGACTAGAATCTGCAAATCATAATAATTTTTTACACATCTTATTGGGTTTTAACAACTTAGTTTTAGGTAATTTAATATATTTAGACATAAACATAAATCATACCGTATAACTTTACTACTAGGGAACACAAAATCCCAGTAAATTTTTGACTTCCTGCATCGTCACTGTTAAAAACGTTATATAAAAGGGACACAAATTTCCATGTGCTGAACCCAAATAAAGGTTGAGAACTGTTATCGGACTTTTCGGACTTTCTCCTACGTTTTGAGGAACTTGGACCCTCTTCTTGGGAACTACATGGATCATCTGTGCTATCTCCACTATCATTTTCGGCTTCATCAACTATCGTTTTACTCTTGAAATTAATCATCATCTCTACAATCTTTAAAGGACCATAGTTAGACTTTATCTGTCTAAAATTTGGATCGATTATAGATGGATTTTGAAATAAGTATTTAAACATTCTTGGTTTAGTAGTTTCAGCGTATTCAACTATGGCCATTAAAAGATGTTGGGTAGTATAGCCGTCAATTTCTAATTGATAAACTTCGTTTCCTATTAGTTCGTCTGCAATGGTCGTCAAGCTTAATACATAAGCCATTGTAAACAGCAAAAAAATTAAATGTAATATGCAAATAAAAATCTACCCAACACAATAGAAAAATAACAAAAACCCTATAAAAACATCCAACTCTTCCTTCCGCAATACTAATTTCCACAATTATTAACTTCCACTTTTAATGTTTATCTATGACAGTTCCTAACTGTTCCGATGCCTGCTCCGTAATTTAGCTCAATCTTTAGCTAGCTTTTAGCTAGCCTTTCTAAAATGACTAAATGTTCCAATGTCTCCACCGTAACTTTAGCCGAATTTTTAAATAGCTTTTAGCTAGCCTTTCTAGAACGACTAAATGTTACGATGCCTCCACCGCAATTTTAGCCGAATATTTAGTTAGCTTTTAGTTAGCCTTTTTAAAACGTCTGATTAAATATGTACCTATGCCTCCGCAGATATTTTAGTCAATTCTTTAGCTAGCTTTAAGCTAGCCTTTATAAAACGACTAAAGGTACCAAAAGCTTCCACATTAATTTTAGTCGAATATTTAGCTAGCTTTTAGCTAGCCTTAAAAATCAGTTAAATCTATTAGTGCCACCACAAAAATATTTTTATCCGAATCTTTAGACAGCTTTTATCTAGCCTTTCTAAAACGAATAAATAATCTGAAGCCTCCACCGTAATTTTAGCCGAATCTTTAATTAGCTTTTAGTTAGCCATTGTAAAATGATTTAATCTCTTAACTCCACCGTTATTTTAGTCGAATCTTAGCCAAATCTTTAGTTAGCTTTTAGTTAGTCTTCTCAAAACGACTAAATAAATGTACCTATGCCAGCATAGTAATTATAGTCAAACCTTTAGTTAGCTTTTAGATAGCTATTTTAAAACGACTAAATGAACCTATGTCTCAAATGAACTTTAGCGAAATTTTTAGTCAGCTTTAAGTTAGCCATGAAAAATTGGCTAAATTTAGCAATGCTCCTACCGTTATTTTAGTCAAAGCATGGTACACTTGAGATTTAATCGTTGTGGAATCGATTACATTTTCCCCCAAAATTTTCGGTGTATCTTTTCAGTACTGTACTTTATTCAGGACATATCAGCTTTTAGACTATCTACAGTGAGTCGCACAGAAAAGTAACCAAAACATTTGCGCGAAAATCATATCGATTCCACAACGATTAAATCTCAATATTAAGTTATTTGATTAACCATCTACATAAAAAAATTACATTTATAATTATCAATACTTTGTTAATACATTTATTATTAAATTGTCTTTTATTCCCGTATTGTGTATAAAGATTATAGATTACAATTTAATTAACTGGCTTATCCCCTACAGCTCCGTAAATAAAAATTACCACTATAAATAAATACATTTTCTTCATTTTCCCAAATAATTATTACTACTCTGTCATATAAAATAAATTCTAACTCGTAATTATTACTAATCTATCATTGACATCAGTACATTTCGTTAATACATAATAATAGGAATTTTTTCTTCTAATCAGTAGATGAATCTTCGGATGGGTTAATATCAGTAGATCCTTCAGTAGATGAAGATGAATCATTAGATGGGTTATCTTCACTAGTAGATTCTTCAGAGCTATTCTCATCATCAGTAAACTCTTCAGAGAATTTCTCATCATCATCAGTATAAGATTCTTCAGAGCCTCTCTCTTCATCAGAATCTTCAGAGTCTGGTAGACCGCGAATACGAAAAAGTTTAAAAGTTCTAGAAACATCTATTTGAACGCGGTGATTATTAATTGCGTCTCGGGTATCTTTCCATACAAGTTTATTACCAGTGATGATTTTGAGATGTTTGAGACTGTTTGGAATCCATTTAAATTTACAGTATAAATCTCCATCACAATCATTTCCATTAATTACAATCTTTTCTAAATTCGGACAACCACTTTTGAAAGCTCGAAGGAAGCTCATTTCGAACGAATGTTCGGTTTTAATTCGAAAATCCAAAATTTTTAAATTGGGCCTTGGAATGCTTGTCTTCGTTTTCGCATAATTGCAATTGTAGAATTGAATATATTCTACTGTGGTCGGTAAACAAGATAATCTGATAAAAGAATATTTGGCTACAAAATACTTGACATTAAGTCTCAACTTATGGGACAACACACCACTGTATTCCATACTTTCAACTTCAATCATGGGGTTATTCGAGTTTAGAATACGTATTTCATTTTTCAACTTTAACTCTTTTATTTTGAGCTTTTTAGTTAAGTTTGAAAAGTTCATGTCGAAGATTAAAGGCACATAATCTCTATTATTACCTATGTCTATATATGTGCATTCATTAAGGTTGACCACATCATTCATATGTTTTATATAGACACCATCCATCCTCCTAAATTCTACCTTATAGAGTTTTAACCGCTTTGGGTTAAGTTTTACAACTGACTGATTTTCCACATTAACATTAATACGTACCAGTGATAAATTATCGACATTACATATACTATTCAGCTTTACAGAAAAATCTGTTCTGGATTTCTTTTCACGAGAGCATCTAATGGACAAAGTTGTAGTATATGTTGATTGTGTCATAGGCGACCCTTCAATCAATGGATTTAAATCAAAATCCTCAATAATCTTTCCATTATCTTGGTCGTCACTTAAACGTATACCATACAGTTCCAACTCGACAATATTCTTTTTTTGATTTTTAAAAAATTCTTCAAAGTCGCCGACTTTCCAATTGCAATGCATTGACCTTCGTAATTCGAAAGTTGTAAAAGGTATATTTTGTCCATCAGGGAAATCCTCCTTAAACTTTGCATACGAATTACTTGGTTCTGTTGACAATACAATCTTAAACAGTTTTTGAAATACATGGTTTGAATTTTTCCATATCTCTTTTGAGGCCATTCTGCAGTTTTTAACATCTTCTTCAGTCAAATAGTTACATATCTTTCCAACAATCTATCAGAAAAAATGAAGATAATCAAATTATTTACATTCTATAAATAAAAAAGAAATATATTAAAACAACCGTACTGTATACTTACTAGTGGATTACTAAACACCTTCAACCTAGCAATTTCACCTGCAAGCTCATCCATTACCTCTAGTCAATTTAATTAATGTTTCCTATAAAGTTAAAAAAAATAAGTAAGTAACAACTTTAAATTTCATACATTTAAGATTCGTAATTAAATATTTATCATGTCTTTTATTTTTATAAATGTATAAAATTATTATTACAATAAAATTGTCTGTGGGAACTTTTTTTGAAATCTAAATATTATTATTCCTTCTCAATAAAGCTGTAAGAGTTGGGTTGCTAAAAACGAGACGCATTAATTGAAAACTTTTTCTGCATCGAATAGCTTTTGTCCTACAAACTTTAAAAATTATGTTGACTGATTACTAGCCAACCACAAATTAGAGTTACGTTAGCCTTTTAAAATCGACGAAATTGCCCCCACCGTAAATTTAGCCAAATCTTTAGCCACTTTTTAGCTAGCCATGCCAAATTTGCTAAATGTACAAATGCCCCCAACGTAAATTTAGTCGAATCTTTACCTAGCTTTTAGTTAGCCGTTTTAAAACGACTAATATTCCTTATGTCACCTCCGCAAAATTAGTCGAATCTTTAGCTAGCTTTTAGCTAGCCATGACAAATTGGCTAAATGTACCAAATGTCACCACCGTAAATTTAGCCAAATCTTTAGCTAGTTTTTAGCTAGCCATGCCAAATTTGCTAAATGTACAAATGCCCCCAACGTTAATTTAGCCGAATCCTTAGTTAGCTTTTAGTTAGCCATGACAAATTGGCTAAATGTACCAAATGCCCCCACCGTAAATTTAGCCAAATCTTTAGCTAGCTTTTAGTTAGCCGTATTAAAACGACTAATATTCCTTATGTCACCTCCGCAAAATTAGCCGAATCCTTACTTAGCTTTTAGTTAGCCATGACAAATTGGCTAAATGTACCAACAATTTCAAAAATTTTCAGACTTTTAAATTAAGACGAATTTTCAAAAAATGACAGTTACCTGAATTATCCCAAACGCACTACAAGAACTTCAGAGCGGAAATGAGATCCTCTTCCCACGAGCTCTCATATTTATACCCTGAGTGCGGACGTTCAAGCACCAAGGTTAACTACTCTAATGCATATGGATTCACTATGATAGCAAGCCATGTATTTTGATTCGATATGGTAGCAAACCAAGTATTTTGATTCGATATGGTAGCAAGCCAAGTATTTTGATTCGATATGGTAGCAAGCTATGTATTTTGATTCAATGTCATAGCAGGCCATGTGTTTTGATTCGATGTGATAGCAAGCTTTGTTTTTTGATTCGATATCAAATTTACTAATAAAAATGGGAAAATATAATAACATTAATAATAATAATGATAATGGCTAAAAAATAAACAAGAGATATGCAATTTAAATGTTTACATTTCAAAATTTTAATTCAACATCCATTCAAACGGCAATGCAACAACAATACATTTGAACTTAAACACTACAGATAAACAATTAAATGTAATCAGTGACATTATGCACTCAAATCTTTGTTTAAATGACACCATGACAACAGGTCATCACATTCTTCAACAACATGTTTTTTATGCTCCAAGTTCTTAGTAATCCGATTGATGTCGCGAAGAATACACTGTTTTTTCTTTTGTATAGCTGTTATACGTTTAGTGATGGGCCAAATTTTACGAAATTTAGTTAAACCAGAGCGTTGTACTTTTGCTGTTGAGTCAGGAGGGCCATGTCTATTTTAAGGATAAAATGCAATAATCACAATTTACCCAATCTGTAACCTTATTATTTGGGATAATCAGTGGACTTTTGGCAAGTTGGCAGATGTAAAAGTTGCAATTCTGAGGCATGCGCAGTATGTTTGCCAAACTGCAATTTCGATATTTTTTGATTTCACTTTGGAAATTCATTTGAGTCAATTTATTTGAAATCATGTAAGACGACTATCTCCATGACTACAAACAACTATTACTTAGGTTTACCTCTCATGTTGTGCTTTGTGAATTACTTTGGTCTTGTAGTCATGACAAGTGGGATTTGACCAAGTGCACAAATATTTGCAAATGCCTTTTAGCTTGGCAGTCGCGCAAAGCCTTGGCAGATGCTCTCCACCAATCACAGTCCGTAATTGACTGCCAAACTCCACCATCCGCTTGGCACTTGCCAAACCAAAGTTTGCCAAACCGCTCAACTGCCAAAGTGCCAAATTTTCACTGATTTGCCCAATTATGGAATGAGGAAAATATTAGGCACCGCAAAATACTTACAATTTGTTCTACGTCATTTAATTTCACTTTCTTAGAACTAGTTTCCTCAAAGCCAAACGTCATGCTGTACTTTTTCTTCTCTTCGGTCATTTTAAATTCTCTTATATCTTTTTTAAAGTTAACCAAAAATTCGCCAACATAGGTACGTACTCTAAATTCTTCCTTAAATGATTTCAAATCCTGTATTTTCACTGTGCACATTTCATTAATGTTCAGCATTACTTCATATGAATTATCGAGTATATCTGCGTGTTCCTTATGTCTATCTCTGAAATGATAAACGGCCGTCATCCAATTTGAAATTCTTTCGCAAATCGTGTTGTAATTATTAATTAATCCACCGTAGTTGTTGTAGCTGTTGCCCAAAAGTTTTACTATTTCAGCTTTCAGTTCTCCTTCAATGATATATTCTTTGGTGTAACGCCAAATGAAATAACCAACTTCGCACTCAAAGAAATCATTTGTTATGGCGGTAAAAGCCATCTCTACCTCTTTTATCGTATCCCAACCTAAGAAAACAAATACATCAAGCAAACAGAAATATGATTCGGAGAATATCAGTATCACAAATATTGAAATGTAAAACATTTACCCAATCCTGGATTCATTTTTAGCATCCAAGCTCTTCCTAGCCGTACGAAAAAATTTTCTTCTGTATACAAAAGTACGAATTATTATTTTGTTATAACGCATGATAATAGTTGGATAAAGCATATGAAATTTTGACAGTACCTATTTCTTTTTCAAACGAATGCGTCCGTTTAGGCATCACAGTATATCCTCAATGAAGTGACAACATAAATTTACCTAATTGAATCTGTAAAAAACAACTCAGATGTAATAAACGAAATACCGGCTAATTTGTTTTATTAATCTATTTAAAGTTTGGCCTACATAAGGTATAAGCACCTTGTTTGAAATAATGATAAATAATTATCAACCCAATTCCCTAAAAAATAAGGTTCTAGCTTAAAATGTGCACCAACAATATAAATGCAATATAAAGCGGCCACGTAAGATGGAAGAATAGTAGCAATGCTATTCCTTACTTCCTACTACTTTTTTGAATTCTTACTACACGAGTGTATTGGTATTTCTGTTGGCACACAAATGATGTTTACTGATTACATTATTATTATTCTATTGCCCACCCCCAAAGAACAAGCCACTTGTTCATGTTAAATTATACTTTTATAAATAATAATAAAATTGTAAACTACGTGTTAAATATGAGTAAATATTGTATCGTAGTTTAAGAAGAAGCCGATATATTTATACCAAGACACTGTTTTTTAAATGATTTGTCTAAAAACCCTTGCTCACAATCATAGACTCAGTTGAAACGACTAAAAAAACCCAATTACTCCTCGAAATTTAGCTTTTAGTTAGCCTTTTCAAAACGACGAAATGTTACAAATGGCTCTACCGTAATTTTTAGCCAAACCATTAGTTAGCTTTATTAAAACGACTAAATTATATGTACCTATGCGCCAACCATATTCCTAGTCAAATCTTTAGTTAGCTTTTAGTTAGTCGTTTTAAAACAACTAAATGCACCTTTACCTCCTCAACAATTTTAGTCAATTCTTTAGTTAGCTATTAGTTAGCCTTTTTAAAACGACTAAATGTACCTATGCCTCTGAAATTTTCCAAACGCAAGACAAGAAGTTCAAAGTGAAATTAATCCCCTCTTTTTACGATCTTTCATATTTGTTTCGCGATCAGACCAAAAACTCCTTACGACATTGACTTCTAACGCGTGAAAAAGCCAAGACAACGCGCCTCGCTCATTTTAACCATTCATATTATTAAGCATACGTACTTATCGATAACATAGTAAAGCAGTAATGAAAGCAGCAGTAAGTAATGAAATTAAAAATGCTGAAAGTGGTTTAAAAATTTCTATTTTTTTAAATGTACTCTGACTACCAACAAAGTTTGGTATTGTCCATTGCGGAACGCCACCATGAAAAATTGCCTGAACTATGACGTCACAATCGTCATAACGTCATATTAACGTTAGATCGGGCTACACTTATACGCAAAGTCTGGACGTTCAAGCACCGATGTGAACTACTTCTATGCACATTGACTGAAAAATGTGAAAATAATGTAATAAAAATAATCACTTTGCTTAAGTTCATGCATTTTCGTATACTTAAAAATAAATTGTGATATCGCTAAAAAATAAACAAGAGATATGCAATTTAATTGTTTACATTTCAAAATTTTTATTCAACATCCATTCAAACGGCGTTATTTAATTTAACTTTCTTAGCACTAGTTTCCTCGAAGCCAAACGTCATGCTGATCTTTTTCTCCTCTTCGATTAATTAATCCACCATGGTTGTTGTAGCTGTAGCCCAAAAGTTTTATAATTAAAGCTTTCAGTTTAAAATATTGACCCTTGTCGAATCTGTAACAACAAAAACAACTCTCATGAAATTTACGAAATACCGGCTTATTAGTTTTTATCAACCAATCTATAGTTTGACCTATACAAATTATAATCACCTTGCTTGAAATGATGATTAATAATTTAAGGGAGCGAATCATCCTAGATAAATAATTCAATGGAGGTCCTATTAAAGACATAAAAGTAAAGGTATAGGTAATTGAAATCTAGAATATACATGCCCCTGACTCAATAACAAATGTATATTGTACCCTATTAGACGACGATATTGCTGCTGATAACCCGTTACTACAAGAAGACGATCATGAAGACACGGTATCAATTATGCGGAGATCGGAAAGAGTTGTACTTCCATAATTCCAAGGTGGATTCATGTCGATGCTCCAAAACACGGGGTAATGTCAAATTTGGTGTAGGATTGTCGGCATTTACTGATAACGAAGACATTCCAGCAAATGTGTATTAGGACCTTCCAGCCATTGATGATGAGAAATCCATAAATTCCGCTCCATGTTCCAGTAGAAAACGTACCAATGGGCATGTTCCGGAATCAACAACAAACGCTTTGGTTGTGCTATGGTTATGACTTCTACTGGAACCCTATTAGACGACGATACTGCTGCTGATAAACCGTTAGTAACAGAAGAAAATCCTGAAGACAGTGTATCAATTATAAGGAGATCGGCAAGAGGCAAGAAATGTACTTCCGTTGATGACGAGGAAACGCATAATACTCTGCGTTCTTCCAATAGAACTCGTCAAACTGTTAATCGTCTTGTGATGGAAAATTTTCAAAAAAACAGCCGTAAAAAGCGATTCGATACACTTGATGAATTTCGTAATATTTTGCCCATTACTAAACGTATAACAGCTATAGAAAAGAAAAAACAGTGGAATATTTTAGTCGTATCTTAAATTAGCTTTTAGTTATTTTTTTTAAAACGACTAAATACGCCTATTCCTCATCTGTAATTTTAGCCGAAACTTTCGTTAAATATTCAAAAACATTTAAGTTACCTGTCTTTTTCCAAACGGACACCAAGAGATTTAGAGTAACACTGAGCTCCTCTTCCCACGAACTCTCAAATTTATGCAAACGTTCCAGCACCCTATTTCCAGATGTTTTAAATATGATTAAGTATTGTACCATAGTTTACAGATAAGTCGAAAAATCTGTACCAATGCATCCACCGTTATTTAAGTCAAATATTTAGTTAGCTTTTAGTTAGCCTTATTTAAACGACTAAATGCACCTATACCTCCACAGTAATTTTAGTCAATTCTTTAGTTAGCTTTTAGTTAGCCTTTTTAAAACCTCTAACTGCACCAATGCCTCCACAGATATTTTCAATATAATAATAATAATAATAATAATAATAATAATAATAATAATAAGTACTTTGCTTAAGTACCTGTTTTTTCGTTTGCTTAAAAATAAATTGTGTTGTGGCTCGAAAATAAAACCAGAGATATGCAATTTAGATTGTTACATTTCAAAAATTTTATTCAACATCCATTAAAACAACAATGCAACAAAATTACACTTAAACACTACAAATAAACATTAAAGTGTAATCAGTGACATTATGCACGCAAATCTTTGTTAGAATCACAACATGAAAGTCGTCGCATGGGTTCTACATTTGTTGTTGAGTCAGGGCAATGTCCATGCTAAAGATAAAAGACACTATATATAACCTTATTGTGGAATGTGGTTTTATCATAGAGATAGTATAGGTAGGCATATCTAGAGAGAGCCTATCGTATTCCATCAATGTTATAAATTGAATAATAGTGACGTGTAATAATTAATTTTGATTGGCTATGAGGGATGAAGTCGGAGGCAATTCAAATTCATTTTGTACGAAAACACATGAGAATAGCTTTCGCGCAGATCCCCTCATCATCATGTCATGTGCTTTTCCGCATCCTTTTCAAATGCTCTCTCTAGATTTGTACAATACCTACCTATGTTATATCTCTATGGGTTTTATCCACCTATAGCAGATGTTACACGGCAAAATGTTATGGACGAGATAAAACTTACATTTTGTTCTACGCCATTCAATTTAACTTTCTCGCTCATATTGTACCTTTTCTTGACTTGGGTCATTTTAAATTCTCTCATATCATTTTTAAAGTTTTCCAAAAATTCGCCATCACAGGTACGTACTCTCAATTCTTCTTTAAATCTTTTCAACTCCTGTATTTTCACTCTGCACATTTCATTAATGTTATACATTTTTTGATATGATATTCCCAGTATGGCTTCGTGTTCCTCATGACTTTCTCTGAATGGATCTACGGCCTTAATCCATTTTGCAATTTTATCGCAAATCGTGTTGTAATTATTAATTAATCCACCATGGTTGATGTAGCTGTCACCAAAAAGTTCTTCAATTGCAGCTTTCAGTTCTCCTTCAATGATATATTCTTTGGTGTCATTCCAAATGAAATAACCAGCGTCGCACTCAAGATAATCATTTATTATGTCGGAAAAAGCCAAATACACTTCTTTTAACGTATCCAAACCTGAAAAAAAAAATATGTCAAGCAAACAGAAATATGATTCTGACAATATCTGTAACATAAATATTGAAATTTAAAACATTTACCCAATCCTGCATTCATTTTTAATGTCTAAGCTCTTCCTAGCAGCACGAAAAAATTTTCTTCTGTAAAAAAGTGTACGATTTATTATTTTGTTATGACATATATATTATCTCCTCAATCAATTACCCAACTTCTTAATATTCAAAATAACGACCGTTGACGAAAGAAACAATTTTACTCGCATTTTTAGTTAGCTTTTAGTCAGTCATATCTTTAGTTGGCTTTTAGTTAGCCATTTTTAAACGACTAAATCCACCTATGCCTCCACCGTGATTATAAGTCGAAACTTTAGTTAGCTTTTAGTTAGCCTGTTTCAAAACAACTAAATGTACCAGTGCCCCATTTAGTCAAATCTTTAGTTACCAATGCCCCAGCAGTAATTTTAGTCGAAACTTTAATTAGCTTTTAGTTAGCCTTTTTAAAACGACTAAATGGGTAACAATTCCTTGGCCGTAACTTTAGCCGAGTTTTTAAACAGCTTTTAGTTATCCTTTTCAAAACGACTAAATCCACCAATGCCTCCACCGTGATTATAAGTTGAAACTTTAGTTAGGTTTTATCTAGCCATAAAATTTGGCCAAATGTACCAAGACCTCCTCTGTAATTTTAGATTTAGCCGAATTTTTAGTCAACTTTTAGTTAGACTTTCTTAAAACAACTAAATGTCCATGCCCTAGCAGTAATTTTAGTCGAAACTTTAGTTAGCTTTTAGTTAGCCTTTTTTAAAACAACTAATTGTACCTATGCCTCCACCGTAATTATTAGTCAAAACTTTAGTTAGCTTTTAGTTAGCCTTTTTAAAGTGACAAAATGTACCATTGCCTCCTTTAACCTCCGATTCTTTAATTAGCTTTTAGATAGCTTTTTAAAAAGACTACATATAATAATGCCTCCACCGTAAATTTCGCCGAATATTTAGTTAGTTTTTAGTTAAACAAATAAAATTTTTAGTTAATGACGCTTTTAATGAGGCTTTGGGTTTATTTATTCAATTTATACTATGCGATTGTTATTACATCAAAGTTGGTTAACATTATGTATTATATATAAAATAGAGAACAATATCAATAGCCACTGCAGATTAAAACCTATACACCTTCTCCAAAGATATATTGTCAAAACTATAGTATTCAAACATTAGAAAACCATGTCAAATCAAACAAATCTATTTGTTGTATAGTTATATATTTGTAATACCGATGAAACCATCATATAACAACATGTCGTAAATATCCGTTGGGTGGTATCAGCAATCACCGGTAAATTTGGCACCACATCCACCTCTTCAGTGTATTGTGTCACCACTTGCACACGTGTCCTTTTCAGCCGCATGCTACCTTAAAAAACCATGTAAGCAATGTAGGAAAAGTCACAGATATTACAGCTCAGCGCATAATATGATCGTGATGTAATCATGTAAGTCTTTCCATACCATATGTAGTACCTGTTGCCGTACAAGCATCGAAATCAGCAGGAAGTTTTCGTTTATTGCGTACTGATCCTTCCTCCTTAGAATCAAACGACATATCTCGTAGATTGGCTGATGACACAACTTCTCCATGCCGCATTATCTGCAAATATCCAAACATTCGTTGTAGGTCATTCTCTTTGAACGTTGGAACCCTGTCAGTCTCGTCAACACTAAAATGAACATAAATTATTTAACAAAATTAAATGACAATAATGTTTATGAAATACACTCGGACAATGACTTTTTAAAGGTGATGAGTATCAATAATCCGTTTTTAACGAAACGTCTTACGTAAACCAGAAGGCCACGTCTTTTGGATTACGATCAGCCGTCTTCACGTCAAAGATAAACTCCTTGCCTTTAATTTTCCCCGACTCGTGATCAACGAATGAATAGCCGGGTAAATTTATCTTCGCCTCATATGTACATCGGTTTGTTCCGTCAAAACTTAATAATCCGAGACGCCTGGAGTATTTACCATTTGTCAATTGTGGTTGGAAATTAATTCCAATTGACACAACCCCTTGCATTACCCCTTGCTTGTCATCGCTGACAAATATTGACATGTGGTAAGTAACTTTGTTTTCTTCAACAGATTTCCAACCGAAAAAGGTGGACATTGTAAACTCCTTGATAATGTCCAAATTAGTGATGGCTTTGAGTCTCAAACCAAAATAAAACCGTTAGCGTTGAGCTATTAAACGATGAAAGTTTGAAAGTACCGCCCAATTGCCAAGTTGGAGAGATGAGATCTCTAATACCGCAAATTTTTTTTCTGTACTGAAACTTTAAATAGGTTTTATCTAGCCATAAAATTTGGCCAAATGTACAAATAACTTCTCTGTAATTTTAGCCGAATTATTAGTTAGACTTTCTTAAAACAACTAAATGTCCATGTCCCAGCAGTAATTTTAGTCGAAACTTTAGTTAGCTTTTAGTTAGCCTTTTTTAAAACCACTAAATGAAATGTTTTCCAAGATGATTGTTATTATTAATCATTAATGATCAAAATCAATTCTTTACCATTATTATTATTTATTAATTTCTTATTGTCAGTTTTACATTAAAATCAATCAAATCTGTTAAACACAAGTAAAAACGCTTTATAATTAATTTAAAAACCTTTAAAAAATAGTATTACGACTAAATTACAATCAGAGTTTATGAGTACGTTTATCAATGTATTACATTAATTTATTTTAAAAAACCTTTAAAAATGGATTAACTATTCTTAACCGTTCTTTAGGTACCTCTTTAATAAATAAATAAAAGTATTTCAGGACTTTTTATTTACAAAATTTTTTGTATATTTTGGGGATTTTTACAGAACGACCACTACGCGTTTTCGTTTCAGGTTTTTGCAATAATAATACTGCTTCTTGGGCTTTAACCATTTTTATGTATTGACGAATTTTAACTGTTTTTCCACCGCTCGCAATGTCCACCAGGTTAAATCTACAAACGCGTATTTTCCATAAAGGCAAACTTTTGTAAAACATTTCTAACTCTGGAAAAACTCTTTTCGGGTCCACATCAATGGTTTGGAATAAGTCTCCCCCTAAATAACTAAAAATGATACAAACGATTATACCATAATTATTATTATATATATCAAGTAAAACTAATGAATAAAACTAAAGTTAATAAATCACACTTACGTTTTCTTTTTGACAATACGAGAGTCATTTCGGTTATCAGGATCACCTACTACTGGAAAGAGTATTTCAAGTCCTTTATCCAAATGCTGAATGATATAAATTTCCATGCAATCATTATACTCGTTACAATAGGTTTCAATTTTCAATGTGTCCCCAGTCACATCTCGAATGACCCCCGCAGCAAAGATGAAGCATGAAGAAGAGCAAAAAAAAACAATACGACCAATCATGTCAATTCTTTCAATTTCCAAATAGTCGATTTTGTTAATCACGTTGCACCAATTCATCCTAGATTTAAAATGAAATAAATTAAACCATTGTTGCAACACATTCTAAATTTTAAATAATATAATTTTAAACTAAATTAAATAGGTGGTGAAGCCAAAGACACATACCCAATGTGCTCCTATGCAATTTCTCCCCACACATACAAATTATTTCAAAGCTATTGCAGATAATATAAACAAACTTACCATATGACAGATGGTTCCATGCGATGATAATCGCACACAATATTATTATCAGATGGCCAACAATACGTACAATCTTTTGTGAACGGAATGTTATAAGGCATGTTATTAGTAATGTGTGCAAAAAAATTGGTTGAATAATTAACAAATATGTTCCAATGTCTCCACCGTAATTTTAGCTGAATCTTTAGTTAGCTTTTAGTTAGACTTTTTCAAACGACTAAATGTGTACCTACGTCTCCTATGTAATTTTAGCTGATTCTTTAGTTAGCTTTTAGCTAACCGTTTCTAAACAACTAAATGTGTACTAACGACTTCACCGTAATTTTAGCTGAATCCTTAGTTAGCTTTTAGTTAGACTTTTTCAAACGACTAAATGTGTACCTACGTCTCCTATGTAATTTTAGCTGATTCTTTAGTTAGCTTTTAGCTAACCGTTTCTAAACAACTAAATGTGTACTAACGACTTCACCGTAATTTTAGCTGAATCCTTAGTTAGCTTTTAGTTAGACTTTTTCAAACAACTAAATGTGTACCTATGCCTCCACCGTAATTTTTAGTCGAACGTTTAGTTAGCTTATTCAAATGACTAAATGTGTTACTACGTCTCCTATGTAATTTTAGCTGATTCTTTAGTCAGGTTTTTCAAACAACTTAAATATGTACCTATGCCTCCACCGTAATTTTTAGTGGAACCTTTAGTTAGCTTTTAGTTAGCTTTTCCAAACGACTAAATGTGTTACTACGTCTCCTATGTAATTTTAACGGATTCCAACTAAAAAGGTACTGCCTCCACCGTAAATTTAGCCGAATCTTTAGTTAGTTTTTAGTTAACCATTTTAAAATGACTATTTTAAAATTATTTGTAGAGGGTTTGGGTTAACTACATGTTTAGATAGTATAGCACCGATGTGAACTACTAAAGTTTATGATAAAAATGTATAAAGCACCATATAGGTCATTTAATTATTTGAGCCTGCGTAGTTACACAAATTTCTTCTTTTACATAAATACATTATCACGAAAAATTTTCATTGCGCAACTCCAAAGGTTCGTAGCTTGGCGTTGATTCATCCTTAGCATGTAGAAAGAATCCTAATTTACTTGCAGATAAATGGATCTTCTGGCCCCATAAATCTGCATTTGATCTCTTAGTTGCTTCATACCTATCCACAATAAAATGACCAAGATCTTCCAAACGTATTACGGGATTAACGTCAGATTCCGGTCGACTACAATCTGTCATAAATCATAATAATAATTTGGTATATATCTTATTAATTTTTAACACAATTAGTTAGGTGATTTAATATATTTAGATATATAAACGTTAATCATACCGTATAACTTTGCAACTAGGGCACACAAAATTCCAGTATAATTTCTTTTTCTTTGATTTTTACTTTTAAAAACATGATAAAAAAGGGGCGCAAAATACGCTATTCTTCTTCTACGATTTAAGGAACTTGGACCGGCCACTTCCAAACCAATTGGAGCATCACTATAATAATTATCATTTCCGTCTTCATCAACTGTAGTTCTACTGTTCAAGTTAATCATTAGATTTATAATCTTCACGAAACCATAGTTAGACCTTATGTTTTTGAAATCAGGATTGCTTGAAGGTGCTTTTTCGAATAAGTATCTGAACATTCTTGGTTCAGTTGTCTCAACGTATGTAACAAAAGCCATTAATAGGTACTTGGAATAATAGCCTTCAAATTTCATTTGATAAACTTGGTTTCTACTTAGTTCGTCTGCAATGGTCGCCAAGCTTAATATATAAGCCATTGTGTTAACTGCAAAAGAGTAAATATACATAAAAATATAAACAACAATAAAAAACGAATTACATAACCCAACCAAAACAAACCATCTTCTGCGTAACTTTCAACTAGCCATTTAGCAACTAAATTAAGACTCACCAAAACCAATCACGATTATAATTATATGATTAACTCTGTAACTCTTAAATAATAATTGAACTGAACTCGCTTTTCTTAAAGGAAAACCTATTCAAAATGAATTAAAACGACTTAATTTTATGTACCTATGCCACAACCGTAGTTTTAGTCGATTCTTTAGATAGTTTTTAGTAAGTCTTTTCAAACGACTAAATGTTCCAATGCCTCTTCCGTTATTTTAGTCAATTCTTTAGTTAGTTTTTAGTTAGCGTTTTAAAATTGACTAAATGTACTAATGCTCCAACCAGTTACCTGTATTTATCCAAACGCACACCAAGAGCTTCAGAGTGGAACTGAACTCCCTATTACAGGAAATCTTATATTACTATTTGCCTGTAACTAACGCTAACTTGCAACACAACCTTCGTATTACTAAGTTAGAGAGTCGTCTCAAAAATACTCGAAGGACCAACCTTAAGTAGGTACAACTACTACTTAAGGATTTTTCTTTCTCAATGATGCTTTTCTATTCAATAAACAAAAAATGCACTAATTCCGTGATCTTCATTCACACAAAATCAGTTACACTTTATTTCACACAAAAACACACAATTAATTAATTCACAAAGGAACCAAAAACACTTTTCTTCCTGGGTCTCACTTCCCAATTAGAATGTCTCTTATTCTAATTCTTATTGACAACCAATAAGCTTCCTGGCCATCGAACAATACAAACGCTATTTTTCTAATAGACCCTTTGCTCGTTCTCGAAAATGGCTTGAGAAGAAAGAAGCAAACTTCCACTACCCCAGAGAAGCCTTTCACAAAATAGCAAGTCACATCTGCTAAACTTCAATCAACCATTTATCCAAAATGGCACGAAGAACTTCATAAAATTAGCAAGTCCTATCTGCTAAAACTATTTATCCAAAATAGTACGAAGAACTTCACAAAACACTTTTAGCCAAAACTTTAGCTAGCTTTTAGTTAGCCATTCCAAAACGGCTAAACGTACCAAAGCTTCTACCAAAAATTTAGTCCAATTTCTAGTTAGCAATTAGTTAACCATTCCAAAAATGGCTAAACGTACCAATGCCTCCACTCAGAAATTCTCAGACAAAACTTTAGTTAGCCTTTAGTTCAAAAGGCTAAACACACCAACTCCTCCACCAGAAACTTCTGAGAACCAGACTACACGAGCAACCTTCAGAAAGAGACTTGGAACTTCCCAAGAGAGACTACCACAGCAACTTCCCGAACGAGACTGAGCTCCGTTTCACAAGGAGCTCATACTTATACCTTCAGTGCGGACGTTCAAGCACAGGGGTCAACTACTCCAATTACACACACTCAACACATTCAATTATACATAAGGGGTCGGTGCCGACCTACTAGCAACCGCCCTACTACTCCACTGTTACAATGTAATAACATAACATACACAATTCAATTATACATAAGGGGTCGGTGCCGACCTACTAGCAACCGCCCTACTACCCCACTTTTACAATGTAATAATATGACATACACAATTCAATCACATGACATTTTAACAATTCAATTTTTCCTTAAACTTAATCACATGACATTTACAATTCACTCACATGACATTTACAATTCACTCACATGACATTTGCAATTCACTCACATGACATTTTAACAATTCAATATTACTTAAACTAAATCACATGACATTTACAACTTACACTTAATCATATGACATCTTTCTTACAATCTATCACATGACATCTTTCTTAAGATCAATCACATGACTATTTCCTACTTTCTATTTACCCTATATTCCAAGACAAATATTCTAAGACATTAGTTCAGACAAATATTTTTAACCTTTTTCTCCTAATGGCTAAGTGTACCCCAGCCTCCATCGGAGAATTCTCAGACAAATATTCTCAGACAAAACTTTAGTTAGTCATTTTTACTAATGGCTAAGTTTGCCCAAGCCTCCATCGGAGGATTCTCCAACGGACAATTCTCAGACAAAATATTAGTTAGTAAAGAGTAAATTTGGCTAAATTTGGCTAAAGTGCCCAAGCCTCCGTCGGAGAAAATATTACAGATATTTAAAACTACCGCACACTACACATGCTATACTTGCCGCTCACATTCAAATTATTTACATTTGCATTTTGTTTACATGTGATCGGCAACATGCTACTAACCTATCGTAATCGACAACATACTTCCCCCCGTAGATGCTTCTAGGGGAACATCTACTAATTATTTTCACGTCGATTACGTCGTCGTCAATATCGGATTTTCTTCTTGAACAAATTTGATGCTCATCCATTTTCTCAGAGCAAATGTGATGCTCATCCACATCACCAGAGCAAATGTGATGCTCATTCCATCTTCCTGAGCAAATGTGATGCTCAATCCAGAGGTCATCACACTAGTTTTCTGCACGTTCCTATGCAGTTGGCGCTCGTCAACAATTTTCATAACAGAATTCCATTCTGTGCAATGCATTCCCTTCCTGACCAGGTCGTCACAGGAATTCATATCTCCTGTTCTTGTAACACCATGTACAAGATGCGAACGACAGTCAGGTTCGTCTTCGGCGGGAGGAACCTCTTTAGGGCATCTGCTCTCCATTCCCTGTCGATCACTGTCACCACTAGTCTCTGCAGTGTAACTCCAAGGTACACGTCCTTCCATTAGCAGAGATTTCTCCTTGGGTCTATTCCAAAGCATCTGCTTCTGGCTACCACCCGGTTTCAATGTGAGACATCTTTGTTCACGTTTCAAATGCTGGGGAAATCGTCCAGCTCTCTTAGTCTGATGCTGGGAAACTCGTCCAGTCTTCATCTTAATTCTTTGATGCTGGGAAGGTCGTCCAGCTTTCACCTTACGTCCTGGGTGCTGGAAAGGTCGTCCAGCTTTCACCTTACATCCTGGATGCTGGGAAGGTCGTCCAGCCATCCTTCTGTTTTGGTACTTAGAAGATCTTCGAGTCTTCTTTATGCGGCCAGTCACAACTTGACTAATAGGTCGCTTGACATCCCCAGCATTGTCATCTACTTCTTCCAAATGCTGGGTTTCTAATGCCGGCTTCTGGCACGACGGCTGCTTGGCTTCAACAGCGTCTCCATTTACATTTGAACACGGCAGGAACAATTCAACTAACTGTTGACTCGACGGCTGCTCGGCCTCAACAGCATCTTCTAGTCGCGTCTTCTCTCGACAACCTCTTGGCAAAGTATCACGTGATAACTTTGATCCATCTAACGACAGAGGCTGGAACACATCCTTCACTAAGGGATTCTTCGTCTCCAGTCCCTCCCTCACACACATGGAATCGGTGACCACGTCATCAACTTCGATTTGCTGCAACCTCCACGAGATATCTTCACTCCGACAGGTACAGCAATGTGGCTCACTTTCATCCTTCAGGTTTAGTAGATCTGCTCCAGTTTCATCTTCTTCGAATTTTCCGGAGTCCCCTTCATCCAGAAGAGTTGGCAGATCCTCTTCACTTACATTCTCAGTTAGCAACTGAGATGCTTCTTCAAGTTGATCAGTCTCGATCTCTTTATCATCCGAGATGATAACTTCCTTATTATCCATCTGATCACATGGAAAGTCCTCTTCAATTTCAGATACAGCAACGTCTCATACTGAGCGGGAAACCCTCACCTCATCTGTGGCACAGGAAACAGAGTCTTCCATATCACGTTCATCTGTCATTATCTGGGAATTTCCGTCCTCCAGACATGTCTCCCTGTCATCCTTCTTTGAACATATGGAAACTTTGACACTATCCTGGTGACGCTGAAATATCTCATTAACCAGGTCCTTCAAATGTTGATTTTCCTCACAGGTCTTGAAATTGTCCTGACCTTCCTTCCAGGCTTCGGCTAACTCCCGCATTACTTTGGGGTTTTTGCTCAGAATCTTAAATTCCTCCTGTTCAGCCAAAGTAAAGGTACAAGGTTGAGCCTTCCACATCATCCTTTTCAGTTTCTCGATTAGACGTCGTCTGCTTTTCTGCATGTCGAGTCTTCTTTCTTCTTCAGCGATAGCTTCCAGGATTTTCAATCTCTGTTGGTCTCGAAGAATACGTCTTTCTTCTTCCTTGACACGTCTTTCGTGCTCCTCGGCTTCTAGTTCAGCAATTCTAGCCATAGCTGCCTTCTCTTCAAGCTTACGTCTTTCCTCTAGAAGCCTACATCTTTCATGTTCTTTGGCATCTAGTTCAGCCATTCTGTCAAGATGTTCTTTCTCTGCTTGCAATAATCGTTGCGCCTTTACACTTTCCTTCGAGGAATTACTTTCTTTGGACACAACAGATTTCTTACTTGAAGTCACGCTGCGATCTTCGTCTGCATCCGTACAGCATCGCTCACTCGGACTTCTTTCTTCAATTTTCATACACTGGATTGCGTCAGTCTCATCCAGTTTCTCGGTTCCAATAATAGTTTCTTCGTGCAACTTATTCTGTGTTAATGACACGCCATGAGTACTTACAGTTTCCTTGGATAATGCAGACATCCTGCTCCCAGAGATACGTCGACCATTCTTCGCTTCCTTCACTATTGCGGCATCAGTTCTTCTCCTTACTACTGGAGATTCTCGAACTCCTTCACCAAGACTATCAGGAACACGTTGACCTCTCCGACTCCTCACTGCAACACTTTTAGCACTCATTGTCAACACCTTCAAGTTCACTTACTTTCCACTATTATGAAACATCCAATCTGCACTCACTATGTGAGCCGACTCAGGATACCAATGGTTACAACTACCATTTCACAATTTCACTATTGATGTCCAACCAATAGCTAGGTCACTTGTTACAATCCAACCCGCACTCACCATGTGAGCCGATTCAGGATATCACTGTAACAGTTCAATTCCACTTTTGCACAAAGCACAGATCGCCGATCACTTCGATCCGGCTCGAAGGACCATATATTACAGGAAATCTTATATTACTATTTGCCTGTAACTAACGCTAACTTGCAACACAACCTTCGTATTACTAAGTTAGAGAGTCGTCTCAAAAATACTCGAAGGACCAACCTTAAGTAGGTACAACTACTACTTAAGGATTTTTCTTTCTCAATGATGCTTTTCTATTCAATAAACAAAAAATGCACTAATTCCGTGATCTTCATTCACACAAAATCAGTTACACTTTATTTCACACAAAAACACACAATTAATTAATTCACAAAGGAACCAAAAACACTTTTCTTCCTGGGTCTCACTTCCCAATTAGAATGTCTCTTATTCTAATTCTTATTGACAACCAATAAGCTTCCTGGCCATCGAACAATACAAACGCTATTTTTCTAATAGACCCTTTGCTCGTTCTCGAAAATGGCTTGAGAAGAAAGAAGCAAACTTCCACTACCCCAGAGAAGCCTTTCACAAAATAGCAAGTCACATCTGCTAAACTTCAATCAACCATTTATCCAAAATGGCACGAAGAACTTCATAAAATTAGCAAGTCCTATCTGCTAAAACTATTTATCCAAAATAGTACGAAGAACTTCACAAAACACTTTTAGCCAAAACTTTAGCTAGCTTTTGAGTTAGCCATTCCAAAACGGCTAAACGTACCAAAGCTTCTACCAAAAATTTAGTCCAATTTCTAGTTAGCAATTAGTTAACCATTCCAAAAATGGCTAAACGTACCAATGCCTCCACTCAGAAATTCTCAGACAAAACTTTAGTTAGCCTTTAGTTCAAAAGGCTAAACACACCAACTCCTCCACCAGAAACTTCTGAGAACCAGACTACACGAGCAACCTTCAGAAAGAGACTTGGAACTTCCCAAGAGAGACTACCACAGCAACTTCCCGAACGAGACTGAGCTCCGTTTCACAAGGAGCTCATACTTATACCTTCAGTGCGGACGTTCAAGCACAGGGGTCAACTACTCCAATTACACACACTCAACACATTCAATTATACATAAGGGGTCGGTGCCGACCTACTAGCAACCGCCCTACTACTCCACTGTTACAATGTAATAACATAACATACACAATTCAATTATACATAAGGGGTCGGTGCCGACCTACTAGCAACCGCCCTACTACCCCACTTTTACAATGTAATAATATGACATACACAATTCAATCACATGACATTTTAACAATTCAATTTTTCCTTAAACTTAATCACATGACATTTACAATTCACTCACATGACATTTACAATTCACTCACATGACATTTGCAATTCACTCACATGACATTTTAACAATTCAATATTACTTAAACTAAATCACATGACATTTACAACTTACACTTAATCATATGACATCTTTCTTACAATCTATCACATGACATCTTTCTTAAGATCAATCACATGACTATTTCCTACTTTCTATTTACCCTATATTCCAAGACAAATATTCTAAGACATTAGTTCAGACAAATATTTTTAACCTTTTTCTCCTAATGGCTAAGTGTACCCCAGCCTCCATCGGAGAATTCTCAGACAAATATTCTCAGACAAAACTTTAGTTAGTCATTTTTACTAATGGCTAAGTTTGCCCAAGCCTCCATCGGAGGATTCTCCAACGGACAATTCTCAGACAAAATATTAGTTAGTAAAGAGTAAATTTGGCTAAATTTGGCTAAAGTGCCCAAGCCTCCGTCGGAGAAAATATTACAGATATTTAAAACTACCGCACACTACACATGCTATACTTGCCGCTCACATTCAAATTATTTACATTTGCATTTTGTTTACATGTGATCGGCAACATGCTACTAACCTATCGTAATCGACAACACTCCCCTTCCCACGAGCTCTCATATTTATCCCCTTAGTACGGACGTTCAAGCACCGATGTTTACTACTTTAATGCATATTGACTCACTATGATAGCAAGCCATGCATTATGATTCAATATCATCATAGCAAGCTAAAAGACTTTAGATAGAATAGACTGGAAGTTTCGTTTGTTTACTTTTACTGGCAGAAATACCCGCGAACATTATTATATCTATAAACTCTACATTCTATAGGTATATCTACATCCTTTCGCGGGGATTTCCACCACAAAAGTTATAACACAGAGTGAATGTAAACTTCCACTCTATCCTTACTACTTATGACTCTACTAGCAAGCTATGTATTTTGATTTGTTATGATAGAGCAAGCCATGTATTTTGATTTGATATGATAGCATAACATGTCCAACTTAATTTTAGTCAAATCTATAGTTATTAGAACGACTAATTTATATGTACCTATTCCGTACTCGAAATGTTGTACGTTTTTGTAATATTATAATACTTTTAACTTTCCATCTATGAACTGATGTAAATGATTTAGATTAATTTTATTAATAAAACTGGTTATTGACCTAAAAACTCAAACCTATGATTTTATTTATGATTCAGTTTCTCTATAGTTCCCTCTTTTAAACAACAATTATTTCATTAAAATACTTATAATAGCAATGAAATCTGTAAGAAATTTAATTAGTAATAATAATGTAACCGCTAAACCAATGTCACATGGCAGACGGGGAGCCCTCTGTTTCTGGTGTACCTGGTGGTGGTGGAGATTGTAATTCAGAATTGTGATTGATTCGTTCTTTAGAGGTCTCAGCCGCATATGCATGCATTTCATTGTAGTTATCTTCAAACAATTTTTTAATTCCCTCAACACAGCTTTCAATCATGGGAAGGAATGGGTTAGACTGTAGTTGTCGTCGAATCTCTTGCATTTCCAAGTCCACATTGGACGGTACCAAGTATCCCTCCTTTTTCAATTCCATCAGGTCAGACAGCAGCTGCAAAAAAAAATATGATAAACGACAGTTAGTTTGATGAATAACTAATTTCATTGTTATACCTCTATGTCACTCTACCATTCTCATTTATAAGGAGACTGTAGCCTTTAAAAAAAATGCATGAATAATTTATAGTTTATTACATCTGCTATTTTCCCAATCACTTTATCCATGTCTTGATGATGTTCCATCATGTCTTGCTGATGTTTAATCATGTCTTGCTGATGCTTCATAATGTCTTGTATAACCTGCAGGTTATGAGCACTAAACTGTTCCATAATATGCTTCCTAATATGCTCATCGGCGTGTCGCCTTTTTCCGTTGAAATAGGCCAATATTACCACTGTAATTAAAACAATGCCTGCAATTGTCGGGAAAGTAGGGATTATATCTTTCAAATTTGTTACTATGGCATGTATGATTGCAATTTGGGAACCAAAAGATACGTCCATCCACCTAAGTGGCATCACGAACCAGCGAACAAACGATGTGTCTGAGTAACTGTAATCAAGTACAAATATTAATATTCGGTAATAATAAAATTAGTATTTCAAAACGAATGTTGACAAATGTTCCAATGCCTCCACCGTAATTACAATGCCGTCTTTCAGGAGCTGCCAACAGGAACTTCCAAAAGACACTTCAGAAAAGGGAAATTCAGCATACGATTTCTTCAGTCTGTCCTGTTTTACTTAGCTTTTAGTTGGTCTTTTTATATATTCATTTTAAAATGGCTAAATGTACCTATGCCCCAACCGTAATAAACTTTAGTCAAATCTTTAGCTAGGTATTATCTAACCTTTTGAAATAACTAATAATCTCCATGATGACGTAACATTTAGCCACAGTTTTAGTTAGCTTTTAGTTAACCTTTCTAAAATTCCTAAATGCACTTATGCTTCCACCGAAATTTTAGTCAAATCTTTAGTTAGTTTTTAGTTAGCCTTTTCAAAACGACTAAATGTACCTATCACTCCTTCGTAATTTTAGACGAAATTTTACGACTCAATATGATAGCGTGTCATAAATTAAAAAGTTTATTTAATTGTCATTTCTACTTTTTATAAATCAAATACGTCATGTATAAAGCATATTATTCATATCGTGTATTCATATCGTTTTTAAAGCATAACCTACACAAAACTACATTTATAAATCAAATACGTCATGTATAAAGCACGTGTATAAAGCATATATATATATTAACCGTCACCTGCACAAAATTACATTTAATTTGGTTTGTAACAAATAGTTAAATAAATATATAGAAAAACATTTTCTACTACTGGACCCAATAAAATTCTTAATTCTAAATTTATATGATACTATTGTTATTATTATACAAAACTAGTAATAACATATACCTGCTAGGCCTTACTCAGGTTCAGATAAACACAATCAATCATCTTGTGAAAAATACGATGAAGAATAAGAATCATCATCAGCACTAGTAGTGGTTACAGATTCTTCACTTCCTGCCTCTTCATCAGAATCCGATTCAATTTCATAACAAACGCGATTATCATTATAATTATAAATTGCTTCATTGTCAAAATCTATATTAATTTGACGATTAAGAATTGCATTACGGGTATCCTTCCATACAATACGATCACCAATGATTTTAAGATCAGTTACACTAATTGGAATCCATTTATACTTACAGCATAAACCTTCAATACAATCTATTCCATTAATTTCTATTCTTTTCAAATTTGGACAGCCAGTTCGAAATGCACAAAGAAATTTCAATTTAAACAAAGTTTTCGTTCTAATTCGAAAACTTGCAAATTTTAATTTTGGGCGTGGGATGTTGGATTTGGCATCAGTGAAAATACAATTATAAAAGTCTAAATATTCTAACGTGGTTGGTAAACACGATAATCCAATAGTTGAATATTTTGCATAAAAATGCTTGACTGTTAACAGCAATGGTTCAGACAATATACCACGGAAAACCATCTTATCTACTTCTATTAGAGGGTTGTTTGGGTTTACAACTTTAATGTCATGTTTCAACTTTAACACTTTTATTTTAAGAAATTTTTTCAAGTGGGAAAAATTCATATCTAATGTCAACGTGACATCCTCTACACTGTTCCCAATCTCTACATGTTTACATTCTGAAAAATTGACAACATCATTTAAACTATGTAAAACCAACCCTTCTCTTATAAACTTTACGTTGTAGAGTTTAAGCCACTTTGGATTGAGTTTAACAATGGGGTCTACATCTACGTTAACATCAGTACGAATCAATGAGAGATTGTCAACTGTGCTTATACCATTTAGATGTACAGAAAAATTTGTTGTATCTTTCCAATCACGAGGGCATCTAATAGACAACTTTGTATTATTAAATGTTGATTCATTCATTGGCGTCCCTTCAATCCATGGAGTTAAATCAAATTCCTCCATAATGAATCCATCTCCCTCATCATCACACACACGTAGACCTCGAAGTTCCAATTCATGAATATTCTTCTTTTGATTTACAAAAAAATGTTTCAATTCGCTCACATTCCAACTTGCATGCTTATTCCTTTCTAATACAAAAGAAGTGAAAGGTACATTTTGTCCATTTGGAAAATCCTGCTTAAACTTTTCATACGAAGTAATATAGTCATCGTTGGTTGACAATACAACTTTAAATCGCCTTTGAAATAAATAGGTTGTATTTTTCCATATTTCCCTCGAAGCAATCCGGCAGTATTTAAAATCTCTTGATGATAGATGTTGACAAATATTCTCCAAAATCTAAGAGAAATAATAAAAACATTTAATTTTACCTTCGTTAATAACAACTGCTAATAATAATAATTTAAATAAATAAATAAATAAAAACAAACAATACTATAACACTTACGAGTGGATTCCTTAATGCCTCCAAACGTGCACCTATAAGCTCATTCATCTTCACCAGTCAATTTCAAAAGTTTTCTATCAAGTTCATAATAGAAAAAATATAAATTCGTTAGTCAAAGAATCAGAGTAGCAAAAGATTCAGTCAATTAAATTAATAAATTTAAATCTATGCCGTTTACCTGGATGAAAAAACTATACTGTTAACTTTTGACGCCACAAACTGAATTCAAATCTCCTTAAAAATACAAACAAAGTAGTTGAAACATTAACGTTAGACTAAATCTAGCTTAAAGTTAACCTCTTATCTTTGTAAACCGACAACAAAATACTTTTAGTCGAATTTTTAGTTAGCTTTTAGTTAGACTTCTCAAAACGACTAAACGTACCCATTTCCCAGCAGTAATTTTTAACCGATTCTATAGTTAGCTTTTAGTAAATTGTTCCAAAACGACAATATCTGTATCAATGCCTCGTAATTTTAAGCCGAATAGTTAGTTAGCTTTTTTCAGCTAGTCATGACAAATTGGCTAAATGTAGCAGTGCCCCCACCGCAAAATTAGCCGAATCTTTAGTTAGCTATTAGTTAGGCCATGACAAATTGGCTAAATGTACCAATGCCCCAACCGTAAATTTAGCCAAATCTTTAGCTAGCTTTTACTTAGCCATGACAAATTGGCTAAATGTACCAATGTCCCCACAGTAAATTTAGCCAAATCTTTAGCTAGCTTTTAGTTAGCCGTTTTAAAACTACTAATGCATCTGTCACCTCTACAAAATTAGCCAAATCTTTAGCTAGCTTTTAGTTAGCCGTTTTAAAACGACTAACGTATCTGTCACCTCCGCAAAATTAGCCGAAGCTTTAGTTAGCTTTTAGTTAGCCATGAAAAGTTGGCTAAATGTAGCAATTTGTAGCAAGTTATTTATTTATTAAAAATACTTTTAGATTACCAATTTTTTTCATTTCTTCAACGAATTCTTCTTCCAAGTGAACACCATGAGCTTCAGAGTGGAACTAAGCTCCTCTTCCCTCGAACATTCATATTTATACCCTGTGAGTTTGGACGTTTAAGCACTGAGGTGAACTACTATAATGTATTTGGACTCACTATGATAGCTTGTAATGTATTTGGACTCACTATGATAGGTTATAATGTATATTGACTCACTATGATATGTATTTGGACTCACTATGATAGCACGTCATGTATTTTCACTCACTATGATAGCTTATAATGTACTTTAACTCACTATGATAGCTTACAATGTACTTTAACTCACTATGATAGCTTATAATGTACTTTAACTCACTACGATAGCATATCATGTATTTTGACTCATTTCACCATCATTTAATACGAGGTTGTCTTAAATTGCAACGGTGATTTACTCTGAATCAGAAGAAGAGGTTTCATTTGTATCTTCCATGTCGTGGACTTGAGCATCCTAATACAATATCAAATTCAAAACACTTAAAAACAATTTTCCCAAAACTATAATAATAAACTAAAATATTCTATAATTTTTAATAACTATGTTACCAATTCCATCTTCTTCTCGTTTGATATAAAGTTGTTTTCATACAAATTAGTTAAAACTCTAGAAAGTATTAGCTTGGGGTTGTTGGCGGCTTTATTCAGTGAAGTTTCACATCGGATAGCACACAAAAGCATTTGGGCTGCGATAGTACTTAGACCATTTTTCATTAACTCAAATAACAGAAAGTTTTTATCGCACAAATCTTGTTGTTCAATCTGCAATGTGAAAATGTACAATTACTATTATTGATTGAAAAGTAAAAATTAATCATTTAAACAAAATTATCAATAAAATTTTTTCTTACAATCAATGTTTTGTTGCTTTCATTTATCCAATTATTTTTGTGGAAAAAGTTGACAATTGTGTCGATCCTTTTCGTTTCATATTTAATATACTTCGGATTAATAATTAAATTTCCAAATAACTTGTGAATTCTGGAAACCATGTTTTTTAGGTTATTTCCAAGTGTTTTCTGGCTCGAAATCTAGATAGGATATTAAATTATTATAAATGAAATTAAATATTCGACAATTACTCATTTATTGTATGCCTAGTATTTTTAATCCTAATGTTAGTCTCGGCTAAATTGGCTAAATGTAACAATGAATGCCTCCAGCGAAATTTAAAAGTTTGATATTTACCCGAATCTTTAGGTATCCTTAAATAGCTTTTTTATAACGACTAATTGTACCTATGTCTCCTCCGTAAATTTAACGCCGAATATTTAGTTAGTTATTAGCCATTTCGAAAAACTATTAGACTTACCAAATTTGTTCCACTTCTTTAACGATTTCTTCTTCCAAGTGCACACCAAGAGAGTCAGAGTGGAACTGAGCTCCTCTTCCCTCAAGCTTCAATAATGTTTATTATACTCCGAGTTCGGACATTCAAGCACCTAGATGAACTAATATTAAAAAAACATTTTGATACTTTGAATTAAGTTACTATTAAGGGCACTGTCATAAAATCTATTAAATAATAAAATAATTACTATTACTAATAATAATTTTTACATGAGCAAGATTCAGATTGGTCATTAGAAGAATTTTCAATGCAAGAAGAATCCATCTCGTCAATTTCAAATTCCGATTGGTCATTAAATAAACTTTCACTGGAAGAAGAATACCCCATCAGGTCAAATTGAAAATCCTTAAGGAATTCAAAATTTAATAATAAAAATAGTTAACATTCATTCACATAGACATTAAAATATTATTATTATTATTATTGTTTATATTATTATTATTATTATTTATATTAATATTAATAATTAAGTATAACTTCTTACAAATCTTAATTTTTCTTCTTTGGTTATAAAATGTTTTTCTTGTAGTATGGACACTGTTTTCTTAAGGATCTCTTTAGTAGGTTCAACAAAGTCACCACACTTATGATTGGGATTTCTCATGGCATGAAAAATCCATTTAGCAATAGGGTCATCAGATACAATTAATTCAAAAAGTTGTAAATGTTTTCCAATCAAAGTATCTTTTTCCACCTAACAAAAGAAATAGATATTTTAGAAAATAAAACTGAAACTGACTGGTTGATTAGGGGTTATATTCCTCACAAATTTATTCTTCTTCTGTTCCGTAATCCAGCCATTAATGTAGAAAAACGTTATTATTGTATCCTTTCTGACCATCTCTCGTTTTTGACACGATGTGTTTTTACATGAGCCACAAGGTTCTTTAATTCCATACTGCACCATTTTGGAGTCAGGTTCGGATTGCTCATTGGAAGACATTTCACTGAAAATAGGATCCTCCACCTCGTCAATTTCAGATTCTGATTGTTCTTTACACAAACTTTCACTTGAAGACGAAGAACCCATTTTGGTAGATTTTAGTATCCTTAAAAGGAATTTAAAATTTGAAAACAGTTAACATTCTACAGCATATTAATATAATTTTCCAAAGTTGTCCAATAAAACTGAACTGAAACTGAGCAAAACTGAGCTTCCCTCAAACTCTTTTGTTAGCCTTTTGAATCGGCTAAATGTTACAACTACTCTGCCGTAAACTTAGTCAAATATTTAGTTAGTTTGTAGTTAGCCTTTTGAATCGGCTAAATGTTACAACTACTCTGCCGTAAACTTAGTCAAATATTTAGTTAGCTTTTAGTTAGCCCTTTTAAAACGACTAAATGGACCTATGCTTCCACTTTAATTTTAGCCGAAATTTTAATTAGGTTTTAGTTTTAGACTACTTGAAACGACTAAATTAAATGTACCTATGCCCCAACTGTAATAATAGCCAAATCTTTAGTTAGCTTTTAGTTAGCCTTATTAAAACGACTAAATTTATAATTTATATGTACCAATGCCTCCACAGTGATTTTGGTTAAATCTTTGGTTAGCTTTTAGTCATGCCTATAGCCAAACTTACGAAAAATGTAAAGCGTACTATCTTTTAAATCTGTCGTGTTGAATTTTGTAAATGAAATAAAAAAATTATTTTGGTTTTAAACTCTTTAATACACCCACATAGTTTATTTCATCGTGTAATTCTAAACATTTTTATAAGTAAAATTAATCGTTTATAAAGCATTATTATATAGATTATTTAATTAACCAGCACCCAATAGTAACAATTACATTTTATTTATGATTAAGGGAAGCCACCCCTCCGTCGAGGTATCTACCGGAATTTGGCATGAACTCGATCTATTTACATTGAGTTGAGTACAAAACCATTCAAATTTTATTTTTTTAGGAAATCAAGGAAAACTCAAAAACTCTTCCGTTTTCAATTTTGATTTTTTTACCTAAAATTCTTACAGGGTCGTGGAGGGTCACAAGTTTGCGTTTTGTTCAAAAAGACTTTTGGTTATTTTATAAAAAATTCATAAACCTATCCCGCCAAAAAAAATAAAAAACTTTTTGGTAGAATGGCCAGTGTGACCTTTACAGGTCAAATTTGTAACATATCTGAAACTTGTGACCCTCCAGGATCTTCATCCTAAATTTTGAGATCAACTACGCCCAGATTGCTTGAAAATTAGGCGACTTATCCATGATTTCCTGGAGTAGGAAATTACATTGAAAACCAAGTACTACTGCCTGACCTTAACAGACAACAATAACAACTTGATTATAGTCCGAAGAAATTTTTGTAAATCAATTGTCGAGAAATTATATTTCTTACAATGGTAGCGTAAATCATTTTTAAGCATTCAACATAAATAACATTAATCGATTTCTTGGGCAAAAATACAAATAATGTCCAGAACAGTCGAAGGCTTGACGTCTGTCAAAAACATAATTGACTTTTGTCGACATTTAACTCGACATTTAACTATGTTTTGCAAATGTGCAAACTTTCGAAGTGGAGATTCTTTTCCAATGGAAACGACTCGAGTTTCAGTCGGTAATTCCCAGTTTATAACGCCATTGATAGCTCTTTTAGCTATGTCAGCAATGGGCAGCGCTATATCGACAACTGTTTTCCATCCTTTGTCTATTTCACATAAATATTGTACATTAGACAACATTGGAATTTTTGTTGCATTGAATATAATTAGTTAATAATAATTAAAATAGCTAAACACACTCGATAATTGTTATAAAATAGTAAATTAATTTAAACTTACTTAAAGTGAGTGCATAGATTTCATTAGTTCGGTAAAAAAATACAACAGCGTAGATGTCTTCGTCTGGTGGGTGCACAATCCCCAAAAGTAATGGCCCTCTAAGACGATAATAAAGTTTTCTGTGTACATACATCGTGTTCAAAAATTCTTCTTGTCCGAATTTAAAATCTTCATCACACTTGATATAATTGTCTCGGGCTGGGTCGTGAATAAATTCGGGCCATTTTGTAGACATATACAATTGAATAGCCTGCTTAATATCAGCAGATTCATTTTTTTTATCTTTGGCGAGCTTCAGTGCTTCTAGAGACAAATGATGAATGCGGTAAAAGTTATATTTCTCTGGTTCCATTTTGGTTTTGATTTCTATAGAGATTAAATAAAAATAATACACTATAATATTTATGAATAAAAATTTTAAAAAATTAATGTAAATCAAGATTTATGACTACGGACCAATACATTCTCCGTAATTTTAACTGAATCTTTAGTTAGCGTTTAGCTAGTCTTCTTAAGCCATTTCGAAAAAAAACTACTAGACTTACCGAATTTCTTTCACTTCTTTAACGATATTCCTTTTTCCAAGTGCACTCCAAGAGCTTCAAAGTGCAACTGAGCTCCTTTTCCCATATGCTCCCATATTTATACCCAGAGTGCGGACGTTCAAGCACCAAGATGAACTACTCTTAATGTATTTTGATTCGATATGGTAGCAAGCCATGTATTTTGATTCGATATGGTAGCAAGCCAAGTATTTTGATTCGATATGATAGCAAGCCTTGTATTTTGATTCGATATGGTAGCAAGCCAAGTATTTTGATTCGATATGATAGCAAGCCTTGTATTTTGATTCGATACGGTAGCAAGCCAAGTATTTTGATTCGATATGATAGCAAGCCTTGTATTTTGATTCGATATGGTAGCAAGTCATGTATTTTGATTCGATATGGTAATTTTCACATTAGATACTTTATTAATTAACAAATTATTTATTGAGCGCTAGTAACTACGCTAATAAAAGAAATAAAACATTTTGATACTTTGAATTGGTTTTTAGGTCAGATGTCTTTGAAATATTTCAACCTAAAAATGAAATAGAAATTTTTAATCATTTATTACTAAGGGCACTGTCTCTAAATCGTTAAATCGAAAAATCCATCTCCGCAACCTCAGCAACCTTAAAAAATTCAAAATTAAAACAAAATTAAACACCAATAGATGTTAAATTATTATTACCAACAAGATATAAAAAATACTCACTAATTGCAATTTTTCTTCGTTGGAAATTAAGTCCAAATCATGTAGTTTAGAAATAATTTCAAGAAGGACCAATTTAGGTTTTAAATCTTTGTGACACCGATGAGCGGCTCTCATGGACATCATCATCCTAAAGGATGTCTTTTCATTACTTTCAGCAAAAATGTCATACAATGGCAATTGTTTTTCTTTCAAATCATTTGTTTCCATCTAAAAATAGAAATTTAATTGAGCCAAAAATAAAAACTAATTGACATCTTGTATTATTGTGCATTTTCCTCACGATTTTGTTGTATTCTTCCTCAGTTATCCACTTGCTGTTGAAAAAAAACTTTATTACTGCATCGAATTTGTTCATCTCGCGCTTCGGATACAATTTCTTATCACATGTTACAGAACATTTTACAAAGATTTGTTCGTTTCTAGACGCCATCATTAACCTTGTTTTCGGGCAGATGTCTACTAGGTTATCTACATATTCATAGAAATAGGATTTAGGCATTACAAAAAAACGGAATAAGTAGCAGGATAACGAGAAAAATTGTAAACAGGCAAAAAGCTTCCATTCTCCATACTTTTTACAATACATTAATAGATTGGGAAATGTTTCTTCTAGTGGGGTGTGTTGCTATTTCTATGGTTATCTACGATACCCTAATCTATTAGTTGGCCTTATTAAAAGGACTAAATGCACCAACGCCTCCAACTTAATTTTAGTCAAATCTTAAGTTAGCTTTTAGTTAGCCTTTCTAAATCGACTAAATGTACCGATGTCTCGCAATTTTAGTCAAATCTTTAGTTAGCTTTTAGTTAGCCATTATAAAACGACTAAACGTACCGATACCTACACAGTGATTCTAGTCAAATCTTTAGTCAGCTTTTAGTTAGCCTTTCTAAATCGACTACTAAATGTCATGATGTCTCCACCGTAGTTTTAGTCAAATGTTTAGTTAGCTCTTAGTTGGCCTTTTTAAAACGACTAAATGCCCTTATGCCTCTACCGATATTTTAGTCAAAACTTTAGTTAGCTTCTAGTTAGCCTTTAGTTAGCCGTTAAACCAATTAAAAAATCATTTCTATTCAAACCAAATAAATATATACTCAATATTTAATTCCACATTTGAAATTGCACTAATTACAATATTCAGTTACTTAGTTACTTACATTTAAATATCGCTTGGAATTTGTGTCGCGTATGTACAAAACCACGTGTTACAAAAAGTATTTTTAAATTAACAAATACGCATGATTATGGTGAATGACTATCTTTCTAAATCTTGTCACTCATGCTGGGGGGCTCTTTACTAGTTTTTATATGAATTTGTAAAATGACTCTTTAAAATTTACAATCTGTAATCGCCAACATGCTTCTATAAAGTTTTTAAAGTTTGAGGGTAAATAGTATTCTTCTAGATTGAAATTGTCATCCTTAGCATCCAAACATATTGACATCAGTTTACCATGTTGCAGAACCTGCATAAAACAATTTTTTTCATCATTTATATTTGTCAAAAATTACAAATCAACAGTATGATAGGCATTGAACCAACTTTATCATAATTCAGCATAAAATTTGGTCCAGCTGCACCTTCCAAAAACGCTGACAATACTACGGCATTGCTTGACAATTCATTAATTGCCATATTTAGGCATTCGGACAATTTATAAACACATGACTCTAATTCCAATTCAAGATCAGTTTTGTCTTGGTGATTCAATCTACGGCATACAAATCCGATATGGCGACCAAATCTTTCCCACTGTAATTTTGGAATTATTATTGACAATTAAAAATAATAAATAATTTTATTTAAAGTCACAAAATGAAGGTAAAGAAATTACCTTATCCCAAACATCTGAGGATACTCCTGGAATGGTGTCCTCGTCAATTTTCATTATCACCATTGGAATACTTGCCCTCAATTTTTTTACTTCTAATTCGTGTTTCAATATTTTTACGCAGAGTCCCTCATTTGCTGCTGCCAAATTACGTTTATCAACATCTAAACGTAAAAATTATGTAACTTAAAAATTTATTGAATTAATAATATCTTATTTAATAATTATGTCATTAGTGTAACAATAATGCTTACTTGTCAAATATCCAATCAAATTTTTAAATGCCAATTCGGGCATTTTTAGAATTCCTTGCGTCTCGTCCATTTTCATAAAAGATAATTTTAAAGTCGCAAATGGTGCCCGGTCAAAAAAAATTTTACTCCTAACAAAATTCCTAACAAAATTAAATAATAATAATAATCAAAACTTTTAAATTAATAGTTAGAGCTAAAATTTTAATCAATGCTCCACCGATATTTTAGTCGAACCTTTAGTTAGCTTTTAGTGAGCCTTTTTAAAACCAATAAATATGTACCAATGTCCCTAACTTAATTTTAGTCGAATCTTTTTGTTAGCTTTCAGTTAGCCTTTTTAAAATGACTAAATATTTACCAATGCCTCCACAATAATAATTAGCCAAATAGTTAGTTAGCTTAGAGTTAGCCTTTTAAAATGACTAAACCTACCTATGCTTCCCCCGCAACTTTAAATATTTGTTGTTGTTTAAATATCTAGACTTCCTAATTTCGACCAACTTCAGAGAGGACTACAAACTTCAAAGAATGAATGAGCTTTGCTTCCCTTGATCTCTCTTATTTATACCCAGAGTGCGGACGTTCAAGCCAAAGGAAATACTACTATTAATACCTATGCTTCCTAAATTTTAGCCGAATCTTTTAGTTAGCCTTTTGGAAACAAACAACAAATTTTCACCGAAATAATAATATAACCTCCACCTCCACTCTAATTACATTAAAAGTGTCAATGTAATGTTTTATATCTTCTAGAAGTGTCAACATAGGTATTACAGGAATTTTCCCTTCTTGCCTGTAAAGCACGCTACCTTGCAACACAACAATAGTATTGCTGAGATAGAGAGTCGTCTCAATATTACTCGAAGGACCAACCTTAAATAGATACAGATTTTACCTAGAGATTTTTCTTTCTAAATGCGTTTCTACTCAATAATCAGAAATGCACTAATTCCGTGACCTTCATTCACACAAAAACACAATTAATCAATTCACAATATCTTATCAACTACTGTCTGGCTTTATAAAAATCCGAATGGTGACCTCTAATAACCCCATTTAGCTCCGCCCATAACAAATATTTTTTCATCAATATTTATTTTATTTCTCTTATCTTGATTTTTATAATGCCTTACCGGGTCTACTGCATGTTGAAAATTCTTATAGGTTATTTTCGTCCATCTAACTGTTAATATTTTACACCATGGGATAGGCCCGCGCAAACACTATAAAAATCAAGATATTACTCGTGTCAGGTTTAACACATTAGGCTATACGGTGCGTGTTATGTGTGTTGTGATTTCAGTCAAATGTGACGCTAAGGACTGTATGTTTCCTGTTATTTGGTGTGAAGTATAGTACTCAAAAAATATTTGTCAACAATGGGGTTACTAGAGGTCACCATTCGGATTTTTATAAAGCCAGACAGTAGGTACACTTCCTAGATCTCAGCCTCTCCTTTTTTGCTCCCGAGTTCCCCACACTTCATCTTTCACAAAATTAGCAAGTTCTATCTGCTAAACTTCAATCAACCATTTATCCAAAATGGCACAAGGGTCAAGTCAATCTGCTAAAACTATTTATCCAACTTCACAAAACACTTTTAGCCAAAGCTTTAGCTAGCTTTTAGTTAGCCATTCAAAACGGCTAAACGTACAAGAGCTTCCACCGAAATTTTGACCAAACCTTTTAGTCGAAAATTTAGTTAACTTTTAGTTAGTCGTTTCTAAAATGACTAAACGTACCAATGCCTCCACCCGGAACTTCCGAGAGAGAGACTTCATCAGAGAGGAACCTCAGCGAGCGATTTCAGAATGAGACTACACGAGCAACTTTCAGAAAGAGACTGAGCTCCGCTTCACAAGGAGCTGATACTTATACCCTAAGTTCAAGCACAGGGGTCAACTACTCTAGTTACTCACACTCAACACATTCAACTATACATAAGATGTCAGTGCCGAGTGCCGACGTACTAGCAACCTCCTACTACCCCACTTTTACAATATTACAATATGACATACACAATTCAATCACCTGACATTTTTAACAATTCAATTTAACTTAAGCTTAATCACATGACATTTACAATTCACTCACATGACATTTACAATTCACTCACATGACATTTTAAAAATTCAATATTACTTAAACTATTTTCTACTCTATAATTTTAGCCGTAACTTTAGTTAGCTTTTAGTTTGCCGTTTGAAAACTGCTAAATTAACCTAACCTTTCCAACCTAACTATTTTCGCCGAATCTTTAGCTAGCTTTTAGCTAGCCGTTTGAAAACTGCTAAATTAACCAAACCTTTCCAACCTAACTATTTTCGCCGAATGTTTAGCTAGCCTTCAGCTAGCCGTTTGAAAATTGCTAAATTAACCTAACCTTACCAACCTAACTATTTTCGCCGAATCTTTAGCTAGCTTTCAGCTAGCCGTTGAGTACAGCTAAATTGTGCCAATGCCTCCAACGACATTCTCTCACTTCATACATGTTTATACCAGCCGCTCACAACGTATGCTACACTTGCCGCTAACATTCAAAATATTCACATCTACTTTTCTTGTTTACTTGTGATCGGCAGAAATAGGTTTTTATTACTATTCAAAGTGTCGACATATAGTATTATTGCTTCTAAAAGTGACAAAATTTGTGTTTTCTTGCTTCTAGTGTCAATATAAGAAAAACATGGCGAACATACGGATATGGAAATTATGATATTGTATAGATAAAAAGGACTACTGGCAGATTAATTACATTAGATTAGGTTATAATGACGTGCATAATGTGTGCTTTCAAACTAACCTTCTACGTTTATAGTTTGATCTCAGTTTTTAGCTATATATTAGCTAGATATGAAAACCATAAAAAATTCAATGTTTTAATAATATTATTTCAACAATTATTTACTTTTAAGCACTTTTATCTCCAAACTATTTATTAAATTTGTCAGAAGAGTAATATTTCCAAATCAATTAATTAAATATTCTAGAACAGTAAAATAATAATAATAATAATAATAAATGAAATTCATAACCGACATCAATAATTTTTATTGATTATTGATATTACTATTGGCAACTGCATTGGCTCAGATATCCTCAACGAAATCCTAATCAGATTTTTCACTGTCGGTATCTTCATCTGAAACTACATCGGCCTTGCGAGTAGATTCTTCAAGTTCTGCGTTTACTAGTGTATTAAACACTCCAACAGTCCTATTTATTAAAATAAAAATGTTTCAAATAAATTACAAAATTAATTCTGAAAACGAAATAATATTATTATACCCGATCAACAATTTGGCTTTTCCTCTCTCATATTGTTCATTGGAAAATAAACAGCAATGTATGACTTTTGCCATTTTTATAAATCTCAACAAATCATTATTCTAAAACAAATCAAGCTGGTCAAAAAATTTTTAAGTATAGTTTGTCTTTGACCTAAATCTAGTAAATCTAGTAAATCAATAAAATAAATTTTTACAGGATATACTGTTGCAGTAAAAGGTGATACTATTTGGGTATCCGTCGTGACAGGCTTTTCTTCAACTTTTACATTGCTTATGGCATTACAATTAACCTCCTTTTTCTAAAAAAAAAACAAACTAATTTAACAACATTCAAGGCATAGTTTGAAAAACAAAATGTTACAGTCAAAATTGTTACAGGAAAGAAATTAGACAATGCTTGGGTTGATTTCTTGGCAGACTTTATTTTATTCTTCTTTGCCATCAACGCCTTTATTTTGATTATTTCATCTGGATTGTAGTACGTATTCAAGTTGGGTAATATTTTTTTTAAAAATATACCACGCAGGCTATAAAAGGACCTAGGATGTAGCTTAGGAACCTGTATGTTTGATTTTAGTATTACTTTTTCACATATAAATAAATTGTTTTGAACAGTTACTTATATTTTACCCTTTTCTTTTCAATGTCTTTCCAAATCTTATTTCCAGATGGTGAAAAAGTTTTATTCATTTTCAGTAGTTCCTTTGCAAGTACTGTTACTAGTTCTTCAGTAATAAGTGTTGCAGGTTTTCTAGCTACATTAGGCTTCAGTTTTGGGAAAGGAAATTTGTCGTCTGCTTCTTGTCCGAATAATGAAGCAATACGCCCAGGTTTAAGGCATGACTTTTTAAAGTGTTCCAATAGAGACCACTTGGTCCTCTTCTTTGAAAGAAATGGCTGCAATCAAAACAAATCTTTATGTCCCGTTAACAATTATTATTCATGTTTTACATTTTACCTCTTGTGATTCTAATACTTTGTATATTGATAATGATTTGGCCCGACTTTGTAAATTGTTTTCAATTAGATATTGCAATAATGCAATGCTTTCCTCTTCCGTGAATTTGGATTTCTTGGGTGAGAAAAATGAGGTTGTTTCATTTTGTATAGTGTATCTATTAGTTCTATCTTTGTCGTTCAATTCAAATGGATCTACGTCATCAAGGAAAGCGTCGTCATCTTCAACCTCTATCACGTCTGGTTGAATTATCTCTATTTTTACACAAGTGTTTTCCATCTCGTCCTACTTTACAAATTATATTGTTGATAATTATTATTATTATATTAGATAGTTAGGTTGTCAACTTCAAGTTTTGATTGCTAATCTTCCTCACTAGAGCTCGGCGTTACTTCTAAAAATGTTGAGGTTAAAAGACTGAAAAAAATATATTTTATTTTATTATAATTGACATTCTTATTTCGTTAATGTAAAATATTTGTGGTTTTAAATTTTACTTCACCCTTCAAGAATTTTTCGAAGATTAAGTTGCGCCAGCTTTACCGTACATTCCCCGTTTATAAGGATATTTTTCACTGCTTCAATAAAAGCAGCTTCATCTTCAAATGCAATAGTTTCCTAAATTTAACAATTAAAAACTTGTAACCATATACCTATTGACTGAAAAATTGAAATTTAGAAAAATAATTTTGAATACTCACTTTTTTTTCAGACATGGTGATGTAGTTAAAATCATGACCCTCTCAGTAATCACTTAAATATTGAAATCAGAAATACATTTTAGTATTTATAAAACTAAACTTTGAAAAGCACATCAGTAACTACTTTTACTTTGAGAACACTCTTTATCAATAATTTATTTTAAAGTAAGTCTTTTTAGTCAGCAAACTAAAACAAATAACATTTGACAATACCTACCTAGGTTTAGTTAGCTTTTATAAAACGACTTATGCCTCAACCTATGCCCCAACAGTAATTTTTGGCAAATATTTAGTTAGCTTTTTTAAAACCACAAAATATACCCATGTCTCCACCGATATATTATTAAAATCTTTAGCTAGCTTCCAATAAACCTTCGGAAATGGCTAAATAATATGTAATGATTCTACTGAGATTTTTAGCCAAATCTTTAGTTAGCTTTTAGTTAGACTTTTTAAAATGACTAAATATGTACCAATACCTACACCGTAATTTTTAGCCACATCTTTAGTTAGCTTTTAGTTAGCCTTTTTAAAACGACTAAATATGTACCAATGCCTCCACCGTAATTTTTAGCCACATCTTTAGTTAGCTTTTAGTTAGCCTTTTTAAAACCACAAAATATGTACCAATGCCTCCACCGCAATTTTTAGCCAAATCTTTGGTTAGCTTTTAGTTAGCCTTTTTAAAACCACTAAATATGTACCAATGTCTCAACCGTAATAAGGCGACTAAACAAATTTACAAATGCCACTACCCCGATTTTACCTAATAGATATTCTACTGTCGTTTATATATATCTACTAGACTTATTACAATTTAGATCAACTCCAGAGAGGACAAACTTCAAAGCAGAAATGAGCTTTGCTTTCCTTGAGTTCTCGTATTTATACCCCATTGATATGCGGACGTTCAAGCCAAGGTCCTAACCTAACCTAACTACTACTATTACGTACATTGTTTCCTAAATTTTAGCCTAATCTTTAGTTAGTTAGCTTTTATTTAGCCTTTTTAAAACGCCTAGCTAATTTTAGCCGACTCTTTAGTAAGTTTTTGGTTAACCTTTTCAAAATGACTAAATATGCTTACACCGATATTTTACTCGAAGCCTTTGGATGGAACTTCATGCTCCAATAACTTTGTTCCAGCTTACGTCTGAAATATTCAAATAAATGTACGTCTCAATCGTTTTTTGCTAAAGCTATTCCTATTTTATTTTTTTATTTTATTAATAGTTTGTCAATCAAGTAAAACAGATTTGTTGTAAATAAAGATTACAGGTATTGATTAAAATACAAAAAGTTACAAACGCCTTTTACAAAATATTTAAATTTAACTCGTTTCCTCTACAACATAAAAATAATCATATTCAGATTTGTTACAAATAAAGAAGACAATGTAGGTATTAGTTAAAATATGAAAACTTATAAACAACTTAAATGGTTTACTCTATAAAATAAAAATACTTCATATTACAACTAGAAATAAATGGTACTTTAATGACGGTGGTTAACAATGACAATACACAACTTACGTAAAATGACGAATATAGCTAAAACTAAAGGCACTGTCATTATCCAAAGAATCATACTTTTTTTATCCCAACTTTTTTCGTTATATACAATGACATTTTCATTCTCTTCAACAAATAATATGTCGTTGTCTTGGGTAGTCGACATCATATCAGTCGAAGAAAAAATGTAATATTGTTCACTTGTTGTACTGGTAGTGGTAGTAGTAGTACTAGTAACAGTAGTAGTAGTAGCAGTATCATCAACTATTCTATCAGTAACTTCAACCCAAGTAGGGGATTTCAAAATCTGTGGGGTATACAAAGACTGATATTCACATTCATATTTCCCACTGTCTTCTTTGCTTGCGTTTTTTATAAGTAAATTGTAAATCCCTTCGTTTGGGTTCTTCTGGTTTGAGATTCTGCCCCCATTACCAACTGTCTGGAAATTTTCACCTGAAATTTTGTCTATAATAATTATTATTATTTTAATCCATTGCATTCATTATTATCATGCACTTTTTAAACTAGTGACTCAACAATATATAAAATTGTTAACAAATTTTACCCAACGGGAGTCCATCTTTTATCCACTGCACATTCCCTCTTAGCCATTTGTGTATTTTGCAATCTAATACAACATTGCTTCCGGTATTCACTGATTTATTATTAAATGGGTATACGACAAACGGAGTTGCTTTAATTTCATTACACAAAAGATTGTATTATTAGTCATTCATTGTCAATTTCATTAATAGCATAATATTTTTTTTAAGCGAATGCTTTATTGCTTACAAGTTGCTACTCGAAGTTTAACAATTTCTGGAACATATAATTTTCCTCTGCTACTCACAATTCGGCACTCATATGTTCCTGAATCATTAGTCAAGGCATTTTCAATCAACAAATTGTAGTCCCCAAATTCTCTATGGCCAATCACTTTGAATCTAGGATTTGTTGATATCCCTCTATCGTATCCTACAAAATTGTTTCATCATCATAATAATAATAATTGTAATAAATTTTCTTAACATAACTATGCTACTATAAAATGACTGTAAAGTTAATTTCGTCTTTGTTAATTTATTTATATACTAATTTATTATTATAACTAAAAAACTATTAATCGCCTTACCTAATCGCACACCATCTTTCACCCAAAAAACATCAATACTCGAATCCTCTTCGACACATTTCAAAATTACGTCTTCACCTTCCTCAACTATTTTAAGTGTGTCATCATCAGTTTCGTCGTCAAAAAATGGCAATTTCCCATTAACAGTATAAGATGTAAAACACAAAATTAAAAAAAAGTACGAGATATTCATTTTTTCACTTTTTTGGACAATTACTTGTGTTTATATTATAACACGTTTTAGTGTTTATGTTATAATCACTTTTTAAAAGTCACATAAAAGCGTAGTTATTTCACGTTTTAAAAGTCACAAACTTATGCCTCCTCTATATTTCAGTTTATATCAAACTTTTGAATCGGCTAAACTAAATTAAGTCACTTTGGGCACTGTCACAATCACTAAATCAAAAAATTCAAATAAATGAATCAGAAAAAAGAAAAAGAAGTAGACATTCAATTAACTTTCAATTAAGATCCATTTCTTCAACATCAGCAACCTCAAAAAATTCAAAATTTAAAAAAATTACACTCCATTAGATGTTAATTATTATTATTACGCACAAGGTATAAAACTACTTACTAATTTCAATCTTTGTTCGAATGTAATAAACTCCCATTCATGTAATTTATAAACAATTTTCAAAAGGACCAATTTTGGTTTACAATCCTTGTCACACCAAAGATAGGTTACCAAGGCCCTTATAAGCTTTTCGGATGTCTGTTCATCAGAATCATCAAAGGAATTAAATATTATGTTATACAAATGTATTCTTTTTCCTCTGAAAGTTTGTTTATCCACCTGTCAAATAAAAAATGATAACGTGTATTGTTAATTTGAATTTTCCTAGTATCGATATAGTATATTGATATCTTTAGATGTAAAATTTTACTCACAAACATTTGGTTCTGTTCTTCGGTTATCCATTTGTTATTGGAAAAAAACTTGACCAAAGCATTTAATCTGTCCATCGCTCGCTTAGGATACAACATCTTTTCACATGTAACAAAACAAGTAACAAAATTTGTTTTGTTCCCAGCCACCATTATTGGACTTGATGTCAGTAGTTGTCTACCAATTTATTTAAAATACACAAATTTGATTAATAATAATAATAATAATAGTAATAACCATAACTATAAATTATCAGTGTTCTAAAAATACCATTGATATCACCAAATTTCAATAAATAGCAAAACAGTAGCCCAGAAAAAACTATGCATGCCGTCCAAGTCAAAAAAACTTACAAATTTAGATAATAACCTAGCTAACCATTAGGTAGACGACTTAAAATGACTACAATTATTTGAGACGCCATTGCATTATTCGAATTTTTAGTTAGTTTTTAGTTAGCATTTCTAAATCGACTAAATGTACTGATGCTTCCTCCGCAACTTTAGTCAAATTGTTAGTTATCTTTTAGTTAGACTTTTTAAAACGACTAAATGCACAAATGCCACCACAGTAATTATTAGTCGAATCTTTAGTTAGCTTTTAGTTAGCTGTATTAAAACGGCTAAATAATCCAATGCCTCCACTGAGATTTTTAGCCAAATCTTTAGTTAGCTTTTAGTTAGCATTTTTAAAATGACTAAATATGTACCAATACCTACACCGTAATTTTTAGCCAAATCTTTAGTTAGCTTTTAGTTAGCCTTTTTAAAATGACTAAATATGTACCAATACCTACACGGTAATTTTTAGTCAAAGCCTTTGGATTCAACTAAATGCTCCAATAACAAGTATTAAAGGCCTCAATCGTATTGCTTAAGATATTCCTATTTAATTAATTAATTAATTTATTTATTTTAGTAATAACGTCAATCGAGTAAAACAGATTTGTTGTAAAAGAAGATTTCAATATAGGTATTTATTAAAATACTAAAAGTTACAATTAAATTTAATTGGTTTCCTTAATAACATAAAAATACAATGAGTTTATTAAAATGCAGCTAAAACTAAAATCATTGTTATTGTTCAAAGAATCATACTCAGATTTGTTGTAAATAAGGATGTCGTTAGATAAAATACAAAACGTTACAAACAACTTTATAACATAAAAATCGTCCTATATAACATCATATTATTAAAACTACAAATAAATGGTATTTTAATTACGCTGGTTAAAAATGACAACACACAACTTATGTAAAATGACGAATATAGCTAAAACTATAGGTAATGTTATTATCCAAAGTATCATACTTTTTTTATAATAACTTTTATCGTTATATATAATGATATTGTTGGGCATGTCTTTGAATAATACAATATTATCCTTGTCATTTGTCATATTTGTTGTAGACACTTTGTTTTCATCCTCCTCAAAAGAACTGTAATATTGTTCACTTGTTGTACTGATAGTAGTAGTATCATCAACTATTCTATCGTTAACTTCAACCCAAGTAGGGGATTTCCAAATCTGTTGGGTATACAAAGACCGATATTCACATTCGTATTTTCCACTGTCTTCTTTGCTTGCGTTTTTTATAAGTAAATTGTAAATCCCTTCGTTTGGGTTCATTTGGTTTGATATTCTGCCACCATTACCAGTTGTCTGGAAATTGTAACCTGAAATTTTGTCCATAATTATTATTATTTTATTCCACTGCATTAATTATCATCATCTACTTTTTAGACTAGTGACCAAACAATTGTCAACAAATTTTACCTAATGGGTGTCCATTTCTTTTCCATTGTACATTCCCACTTATCGATTTATTTATTTTGCATTGCAATATAATATTGCATCCGGTATTGACAGATTTATTTAATGGGTGTACGACAAACGGGTTTGCTTTAATTTCATTACACAAAAGATGGTATTATTAGTCATTCAATGTCAATTTCATTAATAGCATAATAATTTTTTAAGATAAAGATTAATTTCTCACAGGTTACAACTCGTAGTTTCACAATTTCTGGAACATATAATTTTCCTCTGCTACTCACAATTCGGCACTCATATGTTCCTGAATCATTAGGCAAGGCATTTTCAATCAACAAGTTATAATCACCAAATTCTCTATGGCCAATCACTTTGAATCTAAGATTTGTTGATATCCCTCTATCGTACCCTACAAAAATGTTTAATAATAATAATAATAATAATAATAATAATAATAATAATAATAATAATAATAATAAATTTTCTTTACATAACTATCCTACTAATAGTATACCACAATAACATTTAAACTATTAATCGCTTTACCTAATCGCAAACCATCCTTCGCCCAAAAAACATCAATACTAGAATCCTCTTCGACACATTTCAAAATTACGTTTTCACCTTCTTTAATTATTTTAAGTGTGTCATCATCAGAATCTTCGTCAATTGATGGCAATTTCCCATTAACAGTATAAGATGTAATACACAAAATTAAAAAAAAATACGAGATATCCATTTTTTCAGACAATTACTTGTGTGTTGTTTCACGTTTTTGAGTTTATGTTATATCAGTTCTTTGTGTTTACGTTATATCACGTTTAAAACGTCACTTTAAAGCGTAATTATCGCACGTTATAAAAGTCAAAAATTTAAAACCATAGTTATTTCACGAGCGTTATTTCACGCTTTAAAAGTCACAAACATTGCGCCTCCTCAGAAGTTGAGTTTTTACTAGACTTTTGAATCGGCTAAACTGAATTAAGTTACTAAGGGCACTGTCACAATCGCTAAATCAAAATAAATTGTTTTTTATGTAGCACGACGACATATTATTAGATCAGGAAAAAATTGACATTGTAGTAGATATTCAATCAATTTTCAATTAAGATCCATTTCTTCAACATCAGCAACCTCAAAAAATTCAAAATTTAAAAAAATTACACTCCATTAGATGTTAAATTATTCTTACGCACAAGGTATAAAAATACTTACTAATTGCAATTTTTGTTCGAATGTAATGAACTCCCATTCAAATAATTTATAAACAATGTTCAAAAGGACCAATTTTGGTTTACAATCCTTGTCACACTGAAGGTAGGTTACCAAGGCCCTTATAAGCTTTTCGGATGTCTCTTCATCAGAACCATTAAAGGAATTAAATAACATATTAAACAACTGTAGTCTTTTTCTTTGAAAGTTTTTTTACCCACCTGTTAAATAGAAAATGATAACGTGTATTATTATGAATTTGAAATTTCCTTTAAAGATATAAAATTTTACTCACAAACATTTGGTTCTGTTCTTCGGTTATCCATTTGTTATTGTAAAAAAATTTGACCAAAGCATTTATTCTGTCCATCGCTCGCTTAGGATACAACATCTTCTCACATGTAACAAAACAAGTAACGAAATTTGTTTCGTTTCCAGCCGCCATTATTGGACTTGATGTCAGTAGTTGTCTACCAATTTATTACCAATTTATTACTTAATAACAATTAAGATAACAACATCTCTAAAAATATCATTCTTTTAAAAATACCAAATTTCTATAATTAACCAAACAGTAGCCCTGCATAGATTTTCCAAGCTTTCCAAATCAAAAACATTACAAAATTTTTAAAACAAAACTATTTAGTCAAATCTTTAGTTTTAGCCTTTAGTTAGCCTTATTAAAACGACTAAATAATATGTACCTATGCCTTATCCGTATTTTTAGACAATTCTTTGGTTAGTTTTTAATTAGCCATTTTAAAACGTTAAAATTTGCTGATTCCTCTACCGTTAAGTAAGTCAAATCTTTAGTTAGTTTTTAGTTAGCCATTTTAAAACGACTAAATGCGCTTATGCTTCCTCCGCAACTTTAGTCTAATCTTTAGTTAGTTTTTAGTTAGCCTTTTTAAAATGACTAAATATGTACCTACCACAGATATTTTAGTCAAATCTATAGTTACCTTTTAGTTAGCCACTGTAGTCGATATTCAAACAACTTTCACTTAAGATCCATCTCGTCAACATCAGCAAACTCAAGAAATTCAAAATTTAAAAAAAATTACACTCCATTAAATGTTAAATTATTTTTATTACCCACAAGGTATAAAAAGTACTCACTAATTGCAATTTTTTTTCGAATGTAATGAAATCCAATTCATGTAATTTGGAAACAATTTTCAAAAGGACAAACAGTAGCCCTGCATAGACTTTCCAAGCCTTTCAAATCAAAAACCTTACAAATTTGGCCAACTATCAGTTAGACCACTTAAAATGACATTCAAATATTTGAGACGCCATTACAATTTTTGAATCGTTAGTTAGCTTTAAGTTTGCCTTTTTAAAACTACTAATTGCACCTATGCCTCTACCGTAATATTAGTCAAAACTTTAGTTAGCTTTCAGGTAGCCTTCTTAAAACGACTAAATATACTGATGCCTCTACCGTAAATTTAGTCAAATCTTTAGTTAGTTTTTAGTTAGCCTTTTTAAAACGGCTTCTAGTCTTATGTATTAACACTCATATCTATTTCTGTGGTCAAATCTTTAGTTAGCTTTTAGTTAGCCTTTCTAAAACGACTAAATTATATGCACATTTGCCCCAACCATAACTTTAGTCAAATTTTAAGTCAGCTTTTAGTTAGCCCTTTCAAAATGACTAAATACACCTACACCTCCACAGTAATTCTAGTCAAATCTTTAGTTAGATTTTAGTTAGCCTTTCTAAAACGACTAAATTATATGCACGTATGCCCCAACCATAATATTAGTCAAAACTTTAGTTAGCTTTTAGGTAGCCTTTTTACAAATACTAAATTGTATTATGTACCTATGCCACAACTGTAACTTCAGTCAAAGCTTTAGTTAGCTTTTAGTTAGCCTTTTTAAAACGACTAAATTATATGTATAGTGTAGTCGGGATCCATGTGAACTCGATGCGACATAAACGGCCGTCATGCAGGCTTTTTCACATGTAAAAATGAGGCCAAAAAATGATTTCTTTTATTTCGAGTTCATGAGGAAAAAGATACTTGCAACAACTATATAATTTATTAAAGCGTTTTACAATAATGTTTTAGTATTAGCATCTTACAAAATTTTATTTGTTCGTCTATTGGACTTATTTTAATGACGATGCAATAATTTTTTGTTTTTCCGCTCGATCTGCAATGACAAAATACAGTTATAATTGTTATACCAATGAATAACTCATGAATATATTTTATAACAATCCCAATGATATTATATTTTCATACCGTATAAATCACAAACCGTAAACACAAACCCGATATGCTTTTCCACCGGAATCTTGCTCTTTATAAGACGAGTTTGTATAGTTTTATACATTTTCAAAGCTTCATTAACGTATTTTGTTGAATTAACGCAGTCATCTTTAGGAATAATTTCTGACGTCCAAATCAATTTCAGTAATTCTTTGTTCGTATTCTTTGCTTTGATCTTATTTTTTAACATAGATATTTCCTTTCTATTTCTCTTAATTTTCTTTGAAGTTTGACTCATGTGCAATAATACATTTTCTTCTTCTCTTTTTAGAGCTTTTTGTTCTTCTTCAGCCACGTGTAATTTTTCTTCTAATGTTAGTCTCATCGACTGGGCGTTGTTACTCGCCATCTGAGAATAAAATTTATTTGGTATTAGTATTGGTAATCAAATCAAAAATATATAAAACTATATCAATTAAATCAATGTGTAATATAAAAAATTTTGTATTTTGTCCTAGCCCAACTATGATTAATTAATTACCTGTAGCCGAATGAATAATAATGTCACTTGCTTGCTTGTTTTTTACTTGCTTGGCCCACTCGTCAAAAAATTTTAAATGCTCTTGACCGTTTTCGAAACCCAAAACAAAGTCTTGAAACTTTTCTGCTACAACTTTTAGAGTATTCTTATAAAACATTGAACGTATTGATTGACTTTTATCCTCAATACCAAGTTTGACACATATTGCATGAAATTGTTCCTTGGATCCAAACTTTTGTTCATAAGGTTTTCTAGCTTTAATTATTTCTCCAATGATAGCCGTTTCATAATCCTTATACTTGTATTTTGATTTAACTTTTTCAGCTTTATTCGCTACAATAGGAATTACTCGATTTTTCTTTTTTGGTTTAACAGTTTGATGTTTCAAGCCACAGTTCAGATTTGATTCCGAATTTGTCACAGAATTTGCAATAATATCACTATTATTAATACTACTACTAGCATTGCCCACTGGAGAGATACATAATAAATTGTATCCAACAGGAGGAAATAAAATTGGCTCCAAGTAACTTTCCTTTTCAGCTTTGTATTCAACAGGAGGAAATAAAATTGGCTCCAAGTAACTTTCCTTTTCAGCTTTGTATCCAACAGGAGGAAATAAAATTGGCTAAAAAATGTATAATTATAGTTTGTCTTTGACCTAAATCTAGTAAATCTAGTAAATCAATAAAATAAATTTTTACAAGATATACTGTTGCAGTAAAGGGTGATGCTATTTGGGTATCCGTCGTGACAGGCTGTTCTTCAACTGTTACATTGCTTATGGCATCAACGAAATCCGAATCAGATTTTTCACTGTCGGTATCTTCATCGGAAACTACATCGGCCTTGTGAGTAGATTCTTCAAGTTCTGCGTTTACTAGTGTATTAAACACTCCAACAGTCCTATTGGTCAAATTATAAATGTTTAAATTACAAAAAAATTTACAAAACTAATTCTGAAAACGAAATAATATATGAAAATATATTATACCCAATCAACAATTTGGCTTTTCCTCTCTCATATTGTTCATTGGAAAATAAATAGCAATGTATGACTTTTGCCATTTGTATACATTTCAACAAATTATTATTCTAAAACAAATCAAGCTGGTCAAAAAATTTTTAAGTATAGTTTGTCTTTGACCTAAATCTAGTAAATCTAGTAAATCAATAAAATAAATTTTTACAGGATATACTGTTGCAGTAAAGGGTGATGCTATTTGGGTATCCGTCGTGACAGGCTGTTCTTCTACTGTTACATTGCTTATGGCATTACAATTTAACTCCTTTTTCTAAAAAAAAACAAACTAATTTAACAACATGCAAGTCATAGTTTGAAAAACAAAATGTTACGGTCAAAATTGTTACAGGAAAGAAATTAGACAATGCTTGGGTTGATTTCTTGGCAGACTTTGTTTTATTCTTCTTTGCCATCAATGCCTTAATTTTGATTATTTCATCTGGATTGTAGTACGTATTCAAGTTGGGTAATATTTTTTTTAAAAATATATCACGCAGGCTATAAAAGGACCTAGAATGTAGCTTATGAACCTGTATGTTTGATTTTAGTATTACTTTTTCACACATAAATAAATTGTTTTGAACAGTTACTTATATTTTACCCTTTTCTTTTCAATGTCTTTCCAAATCTTATTTCCAGATGGTGAAAATGATTTATTCATATTCAGTATTTCCTTTGCAAGTAATTTTATTATTTCTTCAGTAATACATGTTGCAGGTTTTCTACCTACATTAGGCTTCAGTTTTGGGAAGGGAAATTTATCGTCTGCTTCTGGTCCGCACAATGAAGCAATACGCCCAGGTTTAAGACAGGACTTTTTAAAATGTTCCAGGAGAGACCACTTGGTCCTCTTCTTTGAAAGAAATGGCTGCAATCAAAACAAATCTTTATGTCCCGTTAACAATTATTATTCATGTTTTACATTTTACCTGTTGTGTTTCCAGTACTTTGTATATAGATAATGATTTGGCCCGACTTTGTAAATTGTTTTCAATTAGATATTGCAACAGTGCTAAGCTTTCATCATCCGTGAATTTGGATTTCTTGGGTGAGAAAAATGAGGTTTCATTTTGAATATGGTATCCATTAGTTCTTTCTTTGTCGTTCAATTGAAATGGATCTACGTCCATAAGGAAAGCGTCGTCATTTTCAACCTCTATCACGTCTGGTTGAATTATCTCCATTTTTACACAAGTGTTTTCCATCTCGTCCTCCTTTACTAATTAAACTGTTGATTCAATTCCTAATCTTCCTCACTGGAGGCCGGAGTGAACTCTAAAAATGTTGAGGTTAAAAGACATAATATTTTATTTTGTTAAAATTGACATTCTCATTTCGTTAATGCAAATTTTTTGTGGTTTTAAATCTTAATTCACCCTTCAAGAATTTTTCGAAGATTAAGTTGCCCCAGCTTTACCGTACATTCCCCGTTTATAAGGATATTTTTCACTGCTTCAATAAAAGTAGCTTCATCATCAAATGCAAATGTTTCCTAAATTTAACTCACAAAAACTACCTATTGACTGAAAAAATTGAAATTTAGAAAATAAAATTTGAATACTCACTTTTTTTTCAGACATGGTGATGTAGTTCTAAATCATGACCCTCTCAGTAATCACTTAAATATTGAAATCAGAAATACATTTTAGTATTTATAAAATTAAACTTTGATAAACACCTCAATTCCAAAATGTTCCTTCAATTTCATTAAATACACTTATATGGCAAAACAGAACTATAGTAACTACTTTTACTTTGAGAACACTCTTTATCAATAATTTATTTTAAGGTAAACATTTACTTTGAGAACAATCTTTGTTTATAATTTATTTTCAAGTAAATCTTTTTAGTCGGTAAACTAAAACAAAAAACATTTGAATACACTTAATAAGTTTTAGTTAGCTTTTTTTTATTAAAATCGCTAAATAATCCAATGCCTCCACTGAGATTTTTAGTCAATTCTTTAGTTAGCTTTTAGTTAGACGTTTTAAAATGACTAAATGCACAACGCCTCCGCTGTAATTATTAGTCGTTTCTTTAGTTAGCTTTTAGTTATCCTTTTTAAAATGACTAAATATGTACCTACGCCTCCACCGATATTTTAGTCAATTTTTTACTTAGCTTTTAGTTAGCTTTGTTAAAATGACTAAATATGTACGTTTCCACCGATATTTTAGTCAAATCTTTAGTCAGCTTTTAGTTAGACTAGTTAAACTCAAAACGAATCTACACTTTAGTTGCTAATATTATTTGGTTACCTTTTATATAACTATGCCTCCTCTATAATTTTTTGGTACTCCTCTAATGATATAAATGGCGCTATCCGCTCCAAACCCAACATCCTGCAGTGTACGACGGAGCTCTCTCTATGTTTGGCATGACCTGCGGAACCTGCTCAAAAGTTAAAAGGAACTTTTGAGTAACCTTGAAGCATTTTGCATAGGTGGGCACTTTATAAGCCACCCGTCACTATTTTCGCCTTTTTTCTAACCTAACCTAATAAAAATGAATATAAATGTATAGTTGTTTCAATTTTAATAGGTTAGGTCAAAAAAAGGCACATTTGCTGCCTGATTTTTGCACTGGGAAAAAAATTCCTGATTCCGGTTACTACTAACTTATATTGTAGATTATGTATTGTAAAACTTCTGACATGGCCTGGCATTCATGGCATGCCCACCTATGACTGCAAATGCTGCATGTGTACTCAAACGTTCTTTTTAACTTTTGAGCAGGTGTAGTGTAGTAATCAGTGTAGTGTAGTAGCAAAGTGTAGTGTAGGAAAGTTCCCCAGGTTTGGCACGAGGTGATAATAATATTACTACGACACATCAAAGATACTTGCAATAACTGTAAAATTTATTACAATATTTTGTTTTACAATAAGGTTTCAGTATTTGTATTTTACAAAATTTTATTTGTTTGTCTGTTGAACTTATTTTAATGACGATGCAATTGTTTTTTATCATAGATATTTCCTTTGTATTTCTTACAATTTTCTTACAATGTTAGTCTCATCGTCTGTGTTGTTGCACGCCATCTGAAAACCGAAATTTATTTCTGTATAGCATAATATTGGTATTATATCAAAAATATATAAAAAAAACTATATCAATTAAATCAATTTATAATATACAGATTTTGTCCTAGCCCGACTATGATTAATTACCTGTAGCCGAATGAATAATGGAATTAGATAATTATGTCACTTGACTTGCTTGTTTTTTACTTGCTTGGCCCACTCATCAAAAAATTTTAAATGCTCTTGACCGTTTTCGAAACCCAAAACAAAGTCTTGAAACTTTTCTGCTACAACTTTTAGAGTATTCTTATAAAACATTGAACGTATTGATTGACTTTTATCCTCAATACCAAGTTTGACACATATTGCATGAAATTGTTCCTCGGATCCAAACTTTTGTCCATAAGGTTTTCTAGCTTTAATTATTTCTCCAATGATAGCCGTTTCATAATCCCTATACTTGTATTTTGATTTAACTTTTTCAGCTTTATTCGCTACAATAGGAATTACTCGATTTTTCTTTTTTGGTTCAACAGTTTGATGTTTCAAGCCACAATTCAGATTTGATTCAGAATTTTTCGAAGAATTTGCAATAATATCACTATTATTAATACTACTACTAGCATTGCCCACTGGAGAGATACTGTATCCTATAGGAGGAAATATTATTGGCTCCAAGTATTTTTCCTTGATCCTATTTGATAATAATTGAGCTTGAGCCAATTCTGACGACTCTGATTGAAGCTGTGCAAAAAACTTATTCAGATTAAAAAACTTATTCAGATTTGATTCAGAATTTTTCGAAGAATTTGCAATAATATCACTATTGTTAATACTACTACTAGTATTGCCCACTGGAGAGATACTGTATCCTATAGGAGGAAATATTATTGGCTCCAAGTTTGATAATAATTTTGCTTGAGCCAATTCTGACGACTCTGATTGAAGCTTTGTAAAAAAATCATTAGGGAAAATACTACGTTCAAGTATATCAACAGTTTGATGTTCCAAGTATTTTTCCTTGATCCTATTTGATAATAATTTTGCTTGAGCCAATTCTGACGACTCTGATTGAAGCTTTGCAAAAAACTTATTAGGGTAAATTATATCTTCAAGTTTATCTTCAAGTAAATGTTGTCGTAGTCGTATATTTCTCTTTGTGCAAAAGTTGAAAGACTCTGTTTCAGTTCTTTTAAATGTTTTTTTCTTTTGGCAAAGTGTCTCTCTATAAAAGTTGCATTCTAGTAATTGAAAAAAAGTATTTAATTAAACAACTATATAAAAATATAAATAAAAATTTTGTTTAATACTTTATTACTTTTTCCAATACCCTCACAGGTCCTTGATGTACAACACCTAGAGTGTCTCTTTAAAATATACGAAAAACGTTTGATTTTCTGAAAATCGTCATTGGCTTGAAGCACATTAGCGTCGTAATTAATACAGTAGTATGGCCAATGCCTGTAAAATTATTTTAACTCAAATTAAAAAAATAAATAAACAATCATGGTATATTTATGTTCAAATACCAGCAAAGATTTACCTGTAATAATTCAAATCTAATAATTGGTTTGAAGCCATGCAGTCCATAACATATTCATAATTGAACAAATCCCTATGAAATGTCTTTACAAAATCAGAAACTGATAACGAAGACTTGTCAGCACTATTACCAAGAGCTATGATATATTCATTCTTGAATAAATCCTCTTCTGTGACAATGAACCCCCCACGTTTCTAAAAAACATCATCAAAATTATTTATTTATAGTAAGTCTTTCTTGACGACAAAAGGAAAGGATAATAATAAATAAATAAATCAAATACCTACTTTAATCATTTGTTTCAACTCAACATCTTCAAATGTTAAAAAAAAATTTGTTTTAAAAAACAACTTTCGCTTAACCGTTTCGTCAGCATATAAATCAACAATGTCCATGTCTTCTTCCACAAATCTTTCCTCTTTTATAATGCACCTACTAGGGTATGTAACACTACTACAAGAACTATTTGATTCATTAACGGTACTCCAAGCAGAAATTGAATTTTCTTGAATATTATCTGTAATTTTTTTACAATTTTTACAATTGATATTTTATATATATATTATTATACATCAAAAACTTTACCTGAGAAATGACCATTACAAGTGCTACCACAGTACAAATGACCAAATTCGACTTCTTTACGTGACATGGCTTTTTTTAACACTTCATTTCCATTTGCAACGGTGCAAAAGTTAGGTCGGAGCCTAAATTGGAAATTATTAATAAAATAAAATATTAATCTTGCCTTTGAAAATGATATTATAATACTAATAGTGTTAATTCATCATATTACCGGTATGCATTGATATCGAGACACAAATCATTTTTATAACAATCGAATATAAATTGAGCATTGTAAACATTTGTTTTTTCAGTTTTCACAAACTCTTTAACCTCTTCTTTGTCATTTTTAAAACCCTCTACGTCAAACAATGGTATGCAATATTTACTTCTACGAAAATGTGAATACCAAATATAGCATTTGCCTCCTAGTTCCTGTAACAGATTTAATGAATGATTAGATTTGATTAGAAAAACCCAGTGACAATTCAAATATATTTTTTTATACAGCTTCAACAACCTTGGCAGCCTGTAAGAATGCATCTCTTCTTAGTCTATTTTCTTCAGTAAAAAAATTACCAAGCATATAAAACGCACAATTCTCCAACACTTGGTTTTTGCCTATGCTGACCATAGTAAACTGTCCAATTTTAATTATTTAACTCCAAAGCTACGTTATTTTAATTTTTTTAAATACAGGGATAGTACTAAGTTCCAATACACGTTTGTCGGCTAATAACTCAAAAACTAGACCAGATAGAGAAATGAGAGTATGAATGATGTATAATATTAGTCTGCTTCACTCTCACTGTTGTTAGTTGCATCACTTGAATCACTGTTAGAAAGACTTGAAGAACTTTCACGATCAGAATTGTTTTCTTCTGCCTCTTTTTCATAAATCATGTCCAAGTCATTATTTGACGATTGACTTTGAGAATCGTCCTTTGCTTCTGTTGAAAAAAACCAATATATTTTAGTCAAATTTTGAGTTAGTTTTTAGTTAGCCTTTCTAAATCGACTAAATGTACTGATGCCTCCACCGTAACTTTAGTCAAATAGTTAGTTAGCTTTTAGTTAGAGCTTTTAAAACGACTAAATGCACAAATGCCACCACAGTAATTAGTTAGTAAATCTTTAGTTACTTTTTAGTTAGCTTTATTAAAATCGCTAAATAATCCAATGCCTCCACTGAGATTTTTAGTCAAATTTTTAGTTAGATTTTAACTAGCCTTTTAAAACGACTAAACATGTACCTACGCCTCCAACGATATTTTAGTTAGGTTTTAGTTAGCCTTTTTAAAACGACTAAACATGTACCTACGCCTCCAACGATATTTTAGTTAGGTTTTAGTTATCCTTTTTAAAATGACGAAATATGTACCTACGCCTCTAACGATATTTTAGTCTTATTTTAGTCTAATTTTTAGTTAGTTTTTAGTTAGCCTTTCTAAATCGACTAAATGTACTGATGTCTTTACCGTAACTTTAGTCAAATTTTAGTTAGCTTTTAGTTAACCTTTTTATTTTAGTTAGGTTTTAATTAGCCTTTTTAAAACCAACCACAGTACAAATGACCAAATTCGACTTCTTTACATGACATGGCTTTTTTCAACACTTCATTTCCATTTGCAACGGTGCAAAAGTTAGGTCGGAGCCTAAATTGGAAATTCAAAGATTAATCTTGCCTTTGAAAATGACATTATAATACTAATAGTGTTAATTCATCATATTACCGGTATGCATTGATATCGAGACACTAATCATTGTTATGACAATCAAATATATATTGAGCGTTGTACACATTTGTTTTTTCAGTTTTCACAAACTCTTTAACCTCTTTTTTGTCATTTTTAAAACCCCCTACGTCAAACAATGGTAAACAATATTAACTTCTAAGAAAATGTGAATACCAAATATAGCATTTGCCTCCTAGTTCCTGTAACAGATTTCATGAATGATTAGATTTAAGAAAAACCCTATGACAATTCAAATATATTTTTTTTAAACAGCTTCAAAAACCTTGACACCATGTAATAATGCATCTCTTCTTAGTCTATTTTCTTCAGTAAAAAAATTACCAAGCATATAAAACGCACAATTCTCCAACACTTGGTTTTTGCTTATGCTGGCCATAGTAAACTGTCCAACTCCAAAACTACGTTATTTTAATTTTTTTTAAATACATAAAAAAATAATAATTGTATTTAATTCTATTATTAAGTAGCGGCAGCTGCTTTATAGGAATGCCCGATCTGTCTGTCTGTCTGTCTGTCCGTCCGTAAGCACGATAACTTTCGAACGAAATGAGATATTGAGTTCAAATTTTTTGTACGTTAACTAGAGGTCAAAAGTAACATCGAGTTCGTAAATGGGCAAAATCGGTCACACCCCCTGGCCAGGGGTGGGGTTCGAAAATTAAAAATTTATGTAACTTCCGTTCTGTGCTCCGTAGAAAGTCATGTAATACCTCGTTCGATATCAAAATGATTTAAGGAACACTATTAAGTAGGTTACACTCATCCCCTAACAGGGGAAGGGGGTAAAAACATAAAAAATAACGTAACTTCCGTTCTGTGCGTCGTAGAAAGTCATGTAATACCTCGTTCGATGTCAGAATGATTTAAGGAACACTATTAAGTAGGTTACACTCATCCCCTAACAGGGGAAGGGGGTAAAAACATGAAAAATAACGTAACTTCCGTTATATGCATCCTAAAAAATCGTGTAATACCTCGTTCGATATCAGAATGATTTAAGGAACACTATTAAGTAGGTTACACTCATCCCCTAACAGGGGAAGGGGGTAAAAACATAAAAATTGACATAACTTCCGTTATACTCGTCCTAAAAAATCATTTAATACCTCGTTCGATATCAGAATGATTTAAGGAACATTATTAAACTAAAAATAGACATTGTTTGACTCTATTGCCGCTACTTTTTTACATCCATTTGTACATGGTTTATTACTATTACTAATGAATAAAAACATTGCAATAAAATTAATTACAATCATTACTTGTTACTATATTTTCTAGTTGAGATGCACGACACATAATATTATACATTTCATTTTAATAATAATAATGGTTTTAAATAGAATATTATGCAAATATTAGGCAAAATTAAAATTAATTCACATTGGATTGATAGATTGGAACTAATCATTTCTACTTATAATGAATGACGTATAATATTAGTCTGCTTCACTCTCACTGTTGTTAGTTGCATCACTTGAATCACTGTTAGAAAGACTTGAAGAACTTTCACGATCAGAATTGTTTTCTTCTGCCTCTTTTTCATGAATCATGTCCAAGTCATTATTTGACGATTGACTTTGAGAATCGTAATCATAATTTACCTCCTTTGCTTCTGTTGAAAAAAACTCCTTGATTTCATTGTATACACCTTCAGTGTCTGAATCCTCTGATCCTTCCTCAATCTCGTTGTCATCGCTCTCTTCAACAGTCTCATCATCTATTTCGTCAGAAGAGTTGTCCTCGTTTTCTTCATCTATTTCTTTACTTAGATTTGACTCTTCACTTTCTTCATCTTCACCTAATTCAGCTTCACTTTCTTCATCTTCACTAAATTCAGCATCCCTTTCTTCAGCATCACTTTCTTCTTCAGTTTCAATTACTTCAGCTTGACTTTCTTTTTCAGCATCACTTTCTTCTTCAGTTTCAATTACTTCAGCTTGACTTTCTTTTTCAGCATCACTTTCTTCTTCAGTTTCAATTACTTCAGCTTGACTTTCTTCAGCTTGACTTTCTTCTTCAGCTTGACTTTCTTCTTCAGCTTGACTTTCTTCAGATTCACTTAGTTCAGCTTCTCTTTCTTTAGCTTCACTTTCTTTTAACTGATTTTCAGTTTCTTCTTTTGTTGTCAATGGTTTGTTTATTTCATTCTCCAAGTTTTCTAGTCCTATTTTGCAAGAATTAATCCTATTTTTTGGGATGATTATTCCCACCAAATTCGTTCCATCCAATAAGCTTACCCTCCCCAATTGAATCATTCTTTGACTTGTGTACAGGGTCTCTACAACCTTCCAGGCATTAATAACACATCCTCCTAAAACAGAAATCTTGATTTTCATACTTCCTTCTACACAATTTGGTTTATAGCATTTTCCACTATAAATTAATCCAAACATTTAAATTAATTAATGTTATATACATATATCATAATACTGTAATATGGTAAATAATCAATAAAACAATTGTATGGTAATTTTTAAATCTTTAACCTGGCGAAAAAATGAATGCAGCAACCATCCGATTGTCCTTCGTATTGATTATTCCAAATGGATTTAGCTTTTTGTCGGGAAATCTCAGTGTACATTCTTAAATCCCTTTGTACAATTTCGATTGGAACGATAGAATTGGGAGATAAATAAAATTGGTCAGGGTTGGTTTTAAAACCTTTAAATTTAGTTCTTGATTCTTTTGTGTATACGGCTATAATTGTTTCGTTGCCATTGTTAGGTTGATAAAAAATTAGATCAAGATTAGAGTATCGCTCCATCAACTTCTTCCAGGGCAGCCCTTTGTCCAAATTAATAGTGTAGAGTGTTGCTAACCAGCCTTCACCAACATCATAGCTATTTTCTTCCTCAATTTCAGTATGAACTTCTTTGGGGAAAACCAAATCTAAAAATTTATGGAATCAATGTTAATCAGCATTTACAGTTGTAAAAAACTCTTTTTTAAATACTATAATTATCAATGAAACATTTCCCCACTTTTACTACCTTTTATTCCGTCATCAAATTTCTGATTCCGCTTGGCATCTTCAACAACCTTCACATAATTTGCTTGTAACTTAAGTATAGTATAGTTTTGGACATATAGAGGAGTTCCTAACAATCTATTAAAAAATTTTTCTGGCCTAATGGTTCTCCTTATTTCTTCTAACGCATTTACTTCGTACAAACAATCATACACTCTTGATTGAAAGGGAGTGATGGGAGGTGGTATGTTCGGAGCCTTTGGTGCTGCTCTTCTGGTACGTCTTTTAGGAGCCTTTGGTGTTTCTTGGGTAGGTTTGGGAGGCTTTATGTTACCCAATTCTCGACAAGTGGCTCGAATGGCATTAATCCCTAATGGAGTTGTGTAGTCATCAATAAATGATGTGGCGTCATAATTTGGTACAGCATTACGATCTGCTTGGGTTATAGCACCCTAAAAAAATACTTTCCAATTAATATTTATAATTTACAATGTGGGACATTACGTTAATGATTTAATGTTTGCAACTAACCAAATTTTTCATTCTATTACTTATCGTGCAAAGAAATCTCGCTTCAGCAGGTATTTTTGAAACAACGACTATATAACGAGGACTGCTGGCTTCGTTGGAACGATGTGTTCTTCCTGTGACATCAATAATTAATAAAGCTAATATAATATTTATAAAAATAAAGAAATTGACGTTCTTTATCATTAATTTTATATACCAAATTGTTGAATTGCCTTTTCTGCTGACCAAGGTAGTTCCAATGTAAAATGGACCCTTGGTTTTTTGTTTTTAACCGTTCTATCTGAATGTAGACTAATACCACTTGAACAAGCATCGGTTATTATGGCAACATTTTTTTTTCCATTCATAAAGTTACTTTTCTCTGTATCGAAAAAAAAATTGATTAGGCATTTAAAACAACCAAAATTCTAAATCATTTAGACAACCTTACCAAATTCATTTACAGATCTTATGTTTCTACTCATTCCTTCATTTTTGCATTGTGTTTTCCTGCGCAGAGGTTCCACTTTTCCCGTTTTATAATCAGTAGTTTGCATTACTAATCTTCCAGTTAACTATTAAATATATATGTTAATTATTATTACATGTAATTATCTAAAGAAATCTACTACTTATTCACAATAATTAATATTTAACCTCAGCTACATTCCGGGAGCCACCTAACATATTGATTAAGTAATCAATTGGGTTTTTTGGAAAATTTGTAATTTCATTAAAAAGATTCCTTATTAGCTCTGCTAAATCTTCGCGGTCTAATCCAGTCGTGTTGTCCATTTGAACGCTTTCATCAAATACATATTCATCTGATTCATCCGAATCAGAATCACTTGAACTGCTGGAATCACTTGAACTGCTGGAATCACTTGAACTGCTGGAATCACTTGAAATGCTGGAATCACTCAATCTTCTTTGTCGTTTAGCAGGAGGAGGAATACATACCTTTTCTTTTTCCGCAATGTCTAGACTTTCAATATCCATTTTTGCTATTTCGTACAACGCATCCAGTAGTATACTTCTACAAATTTATTTTTTAGAAATAAAGGAAACAATTGCAGCACTTTACGCATATTTTATTGTCATTGCATTAATACTTAATTTTAAACTATACCTGGCCGTAGACACTACTGTAGCTTCAAAATGTTTTATTAGCTTATTTTCTCCGGTGCTTTGAAGTCCAATTACAACACAATTGCCCAATCTTAGTTCCTCATTTACCAGATCCACAACTTCAGAGCATTTTGAACTCAATACTAACGACGAGAAATAATTCTGGTGTGAACCCCAAAAACTACGCAAGACTTGACGCATCTTTTCAGGCTTTAAATCTCGCATTTTAGTCAATTTCAGCGCCAAAACCCACTGAAATATTCAAACAAGTATTTATAAATAAATATTCTTAATTATTAATAAATATTCTTAATTATTTATGACAATGTTTATTTAAAACTTACAATGCGACATGATTTATTATATAAATCTTCGAATTCCTTATTCATCTCGCAATAATGGGTTTCATAATTCACACCTTTATAAGACAAATGCCTAGCTATGTACAATCCTCTCGACCTTAATTCGATTCCAATCAATTCTTTGGCTCCTTGTCCCCTAAAATTAATTAAATTATAAACATTATAATATAATGAATTCAAATATTCTAGTAAAAACTATATTCATTAATTATTTCTTGCCTACCATTTTGACAAAGATTCGACTAACACTTTTGGACTAGGAAATATTTTCGTTTTGCCAAATAATCCCAATCTTTGTAAATAGCAAATGTCATTTATGTCAGACATTGCTGTAGCTGATACATAGAGAAAACGAGCGTGGTGATATAATTTATGAAGATCTGCAATTAATATACCACAAAGAGTACATCTTTCAAAACCGCTGCTTGCATCAGCTTTTTTAGCCTTATGGCATTCGTCTAAAACAAACTACAATCAAATGACTTAATTATTACACCTTAAGCAATGGAATATTACAAATCAAATAATTAATACCCACAACCAAAAACCAACTCACCAGTCCTTCAAAATCCAAGTTTAACCAATACAACAGTTGTTGATATCTCAAGAATTTATCCAAGTGTTTATCTGCACTTATCATTTCATTTTCAGGATTATTGATTTTGTCGTATTGACTTAGTAAAGAGTAAGTCGTGAAAAGTAGTCCATTTCCTCTAATTGGTCTATGAACAGTTGTAGCCCCATGCTCAATTATATTAATGTTGTATCTAATACTGGCAAAGTCTTTTTTGCATTCCTCTATTAGTCCTGTTGAGCAACTAATCCAAACTGCTCTATCTAAATTCATTTCAAATTGTTCAGCAACAACAGCTGCAGCGGTTCGCCCTTTACCGACTCCTGTCCCATCACCTAAAAACAAAATTAAAAATTATAAAAGAAAGAAATATTATTCGAACGCCAATTATTTATAAAAGGTTTATATTACCTAAAAGAAAACCTTGTCTAAAACCTCCAATTGAATGTTCAAATGAGTTACATGCAAGTCTAACTGCATCAACCTGCGGTCCAGACAAATAAGTTTCTATATTTGGTAATCTGACTTCATAACTTATTTCTTGCTTCTCTGCATAATGTAACGAAGCTGCTTCAATGAGTCTACCAGGGTGTTCATTACCACCTGTAAAATATATCATTTGTAAACATACACACCAATTAACTAATTATAGAAATTGCATACAAAAAAATTAAACATATACCAGAAAACGAGATATAGTCCCTATATACGTCATTAGTTTCCCAAGTAAAATGTTCCCTGTCTTCCATGTTCCCGTGTTTGCTTTAACAACCAAATTTCCGTTTAATGGTTTTATTCCTAATTAAAAAAAATTAAATAGAAATTTAAATTGACAAGTTTTAATTCTTTTTCTTACCTAATTAATACGACTACATCATACGTAACGATACCTAACTCAAATTTTTTATTTTAAGCCCTAAGTCTCTCTTAAAGTCTAAATGTGCCAATGCCTATCCATTAATTTAGTCAAATAATAAAGTAATTTTTAGTTAGCATTTTCAAAACGACTATATGCATCTATCCCTCTACGTTAAATTAGGTAACCGTTTTTAGGTAGCCATTTTTAAAGGACTCAATGTACCTATGCTCCCAACTAAATTTTAGCCGAATCTTCAGTTAGTTTTTAGTTAGTATTTCTAAATCGACTAAATGTATTGATGCTTCCACAGTAATTTTAGTCAAGCATTTAGTTAGCTTTTAGTCAGCCTTTCTAAATCGACTAAATCTACTGATGTCTCTACCGGAATTGTAGTCAAATCTTTAGCTAGCTTTTAGTTAGCCTTTCAAAATCGACTAAATCTACTAATGCCTCTACCGTAATTTTAGTCAAATATTTAGCTAGCTTTTAGTTAGCCTTTCAAAATCGACTAATTCCACTGATGCCTCTACCGTAATTTTAGTCAAATATTTAGTTAGCGTTTAATTAGCCATTTCAAAATGACTGAATGTACCTATGCTCCCAATATAATTTTAGCCGAATCTTTAGTTAGGTTTTAGTTAGAGTTTTTAAAACGACTATATGAACCTATATCCCTATACAGTAAATTTAGTCAAATCTTTAGTTAGCTTTTAGTCAGCCTTTCTAAATCGACTAAATCTACTGATGCCTCTTCCGTAATTGTAGTCAAATCTTTAGCTAGCTTTTAGTTAGCCTTTCAAAATCGACTAAATCTACTAATGCCTCTACCGTAATTTTAGTCAAATATTTAGCTAGCTTTTAGTTAGCCTTTTAAAATCGACTAATTCTACTGATGCCTCTACCGTAATTTTAGTCAAATATTTAGTTAGCGTTTAATTAGCCATTTCAAAATGACTGAATGTACCTATGCTCCCAATATAATTTTAGCCGAATCTTTAGTTAGGTTTTAGTTAGGAGTTTTTAAAACGACTATTAGAACCTATATCCCTCTACAGTAAATTTAGTCAAATCTTTAGTTAGCTTTTAGTTAGCCTTTTTAAATTGACTTATAAATGTACCCATGCCTCCACCGTAATTTTAGTAGAATAGTTAGTTAGTTTTTAGTCAGCCATTTTAAAACTACTAAATGCAACTATGCCTATACCGTAATAATTAGCCAAATAGTTAGTTAGCTTTTAGTTAGCCTTTTTAAAATGACTAAACGAACCTATGCCTCCTTCGCAACTTTAACCGAATCTTTAGTAAGCCTTTGGTCAGCTTTAATAAAGGCGACTAAATATGAAAATGCCACTATCCTGATTTTATCCAATAGATAGATATTCTACTGTTGTTTAAATACCTAGTCCTACTAAATTTAGACCTACTCCAGAGAGGACAAACTTCAAAGAAGAAATGAGCAGCGATTCCAAGAGCTCTCTTACTTATACCCCGAGTGCGGACGTTCAAGCCAAAATAAACACTACTATTATTACTTACAATCATTAATTTTAGTCAAATAGTTAGTTAGCTTTTAGTTAGCCTTTTTAAAACGACTAAATGAACCAATGACTCCTCCATAGCCACTTAAGCCATATCCGAAAGTTTTAGTAATTTATACCAAACTTACCAATTCTATACGAACTTCAGAGTAGAACTGAGCTACTCTTCCTTGGAGCTCTCATATTTATACCTTGAGTGCGGACGTTTAAGCACCGATGTAAACTACTTAATTGTATTTTGATTCGATATGGTAGCAAGCCATGTATTTTGATACGATATGGTAGCAAGCCTTGTGTTTTGATTCGATATGGTAGCAAGCCTTGTATTTTGATTCGATATGGTAGCAAGCCATGTATTTTAGCTCTACTATGATAGCAAGCCTTGTATTTTGATGCGCTATTATAGCAAGCCTTGTATTTGTTTCAATATGGTAGCAAGCCTTGTATTTTGACTCTACTATGATAGCAAGCTATGTATTTAGATTCGATATGATAGCAAGCCATGTATTTTGATTCGATATGGTAGCAAGTCATGTATTTGGATTCGATATGATAGCACGTCGTGTAATTGACTCGATATGGCAGTTATGTATGATATGTATCTTGAAATATATATAATCAAATAAGTTTTAGGAAGTTTGTCTCAATCTACTAAAATACAAACATTCCATGACAATAATATTAGTAGTTATTCATTTAATACTAATAGTATTATATTTGCAAAAAAAATAAATTACCATTCCTTAAATTATATCTATTACAATTGTATTATGCTTAAATATAACTTATTTTATTACGACATATTATTGGTACAGACAGTATTATATTTGCAAAAAAATAAATTACCTTTCCTTAAATTATATATCCATTACAATTGTATCATGTTTAAATATAACTTATTTTATTACGACATATTATTGGTACATATAAAAAAACCCTAAATTACATATAATTGACTAATAATTATTTAATTGTATTAGTCTATTACTCAGACTTGTGCCACAATCATACTACCTTACTCTACACACATTAATTAATATGTAACAGATCATTTTAGGCCACCATCCAGAAAGAATCCTTTTCTCTAGTTACATTCATAGACCGTTGATTGGACTCCGTAATGATAGTCTAGTCTTTGCTCATTAATTACAAAATATTACCCTTGATCATTGATTACGGACATTTTTACAAACATTTATTCAAGAAAAATGAAATAATTCCCTGCGCATGTCCCACTTTACATTTATGTAGAGTAAAGATTACGACATATTATTGGTACAGATAAAAAAAACCCAAAATTATATATAATTATTTTATAATTGTATTAGCCTATTACTCAGCCTTGTGTCATAATCATACCACATTAGTCTACACACATATTAATTAATATGTAACAGATCATTTTAGGCCACCATCCACAAAGAAGCCAATTCTCTAGTTACTTTACACTTTTTTACAGTATAAGAGAACATTTGATTAAATAAACGCGATAGTTTACATGTAATTATTTCATTGTTTAAATGCCTGTTGATTATTGTGTTCACCACAATATTAATTGCAGATTTCTGACAAGGTTGGTCATAAAACGATACAAATAAATCAGCATATATTTTACTTAATTCCATTTGTAGTTGAACGAAATTCATTGGAGCGATCCAAATATTTGTATTTTCTTTGGTGTAAGGAAACACGAAAAATGTTCCCTCTTGTAGCAACTGCATTTCCAAGTATCTACTATACTCTTTTAGGAATAATGACCACAAACTAAGTTTGACAAATTGATCTTTTATCAATCTTATAAACCATCCTAAGCCAGAATGACGGCCATAACAATTTTCGTTTAATGACGTAATATATTTAACAAACTCTGAACAGGACATAATGATACAATTTTGCTGGCTTCTTTTATATCTAATCGTTGAAAAAAACCTCGTTGAATGTGAAGTTCCAGATGAAAAAATATTCATTGCACTTTTCAACACTAGCTTGGAAAGTGCGCTGAAAGGTATCTGAAATGATGTATTCAGAGGATTCAAATTTAATAAATTAAAGAAATTCATTAAGCTACCCATTGTTACAATGTCCTCTATTTCAAATTTCATTAGTAAGTGATCTATATTTCCTTTGGGTGTATACTTGAAAACTCCTTGATCTACATTAATACATTCTAGTGGCAATAGCTGAAATTGTTTATTGAGCAGTTTGGTATTCATCAAGCCTATATCTCTTGCAATGACATAGGGAAATAATTCACCCTCATAGCTTCCGATCGTACCATATATCATGTAACCAGCAACTAGTTCGGCAGCCAAAGTCGAGAAAAAATCATCTACAATTTAAAAGTCAAAAAATTAATTATTACCACAACATTTTTTAAAAACCTAAATGACAATTATTAAATTATATGTAGACTCAAATAATGATAATAATAATAGTAATAAATAAATAATTTTAATAACCAATCATTTACCTTTTGCATATATGAAGCCATCGTAGGTTTCCATTGATTTTTGTAAATTATTTAAATGACTTAGCAAAATGACACTAATGGGTTTTAATATTTCCATTCGTTGTTGAACCATTTGCTTCCTTACAGTTTTTATAGCATTATTACATATGATACCGTGTTTTGACCAAAATAATATTGCTGACGAGCAAGCACTTTTTAGAAAACCTTTAGTATCAATATGGTTAGACATGTTTGGATAACTAGATACAATCAACTCCAGACGAACAGTTGAGTGATGCAAAGAATCTACAATCCCTATCAATTTTGGAAGAATGTTACAATTATGGCGTAACTCACCAATTCTTCTCATTATTTTTCGTCTATCATTAGCACCCCTATTTACCATTGTATCAGTGATAGCATTCATAAAAAATTCAGCTATTTCTGCTTTTTTAAAAGGCTTCACGGAATTTTTATGAACATGTTTATTTAGTTCAGAATATGCTTTAACATAAGTGATACTATGATCTTTATCAAAGTTATTAATAGGACTATTTAAACAGTCATAATTAAAGTTCCCCAATCCGCATATAGCTAAGGGATAAAATTCTGTTGTCGGAGTACGATAAATTTTATTTTTTATACCTGTTTTACTCCACATCAAAAACTCGTTTACTCTCCTCATGTCAAATGCAAAGTGAAGCAATATTTCTTCAATTTGGCTTAAATTTACTTTATTTTCCACAGCCAGCAAAAAATTATTCACTTCCAGTGACTGCCCTGTACACATAGCTATATACATATGATTTAAACTATAATTATCAATTTCCTTTTGCAGCTCACTGTCAATTGCAGAAGACCATCGATTACCGATTTCTTCATAGTCGCAGACCATAATTACAAAAGATTCATCCTTCACACATTGTTTAAAAGCCTTAGTACTTTCACAATATCTTAAATTCTCCACAGTCTCTTTAAAAGTTTTTTCTACTAACTTCAAAAGGTGACTATAACTAACAAAATTGAAACTTTCTCCAAAAAATAGTATACTTATTAACATGTCCGATTGCTCGAAAAGTTTAATTTGCCATACCTGTTTAAAATGCTGGAACAATTGGCTACCTTTCAACAAGCTGGATACGTGTTGCTTTGACACAAAATGAGGAAATTTCATTGTTACATTTTTGAATGGTTTCACAATATTCCAATTGTGACCAATCAATATGATTCCATCTCCTTTGGAATCAACCTCAAAATTGTTTACTACCACTACCATTTTGCAAAGTAGTAGGATTCTATAATAATAATGATAATAATATAAAAAGTAATATAGTAAGATAATATAAGATTAAAAAGTATAAGTAAAAGATTTAGACTTGAAGTAAAACGTAGAATTTAAAGCATTTGCTTCAAATCGAATGAATAACAAAACTTTTACTATCAATAAAATACTTTGCAATATTCTCATTTTATACAGATCAAAACTTTGGTTACCATGACTCAAGTCAAGCCATACAGAGATCAGAAACGAATCACACCTATGCTCTTCAATTTAATAATGCAATTTCATAGTAATAGTACTCGTACGAGTTATCTATGATCTGCTATCGGAGAAACTGTTTTAAACAAATACAAATATAATAAATTAACAAATTTCTACTTGATTTTCATACCAATAATGTAGTACCTACTTATAACGGTAGTAAATGTTTCATTCAAATTAGCAAATAAATACTTTTACTCCTAGATCAAGCTAAAGCAATTGCTAATATACACACAAAAATCCGTTTTACTGTGTTTCACAAAAATTTGCTGTTAGCTTTTAGTTCGCCATTTCAAAATGACTAAACGTAACAATGCTTCTACAATGAACTTCCAACCGAGAATTCTTCACAGAGGAACTTGAGAGACCGATTACAGAAGGAGACTAAAATCAATTTCACAAATTTTTTAGTAAAATCTATACACACACCTATTAGTAAATTGTTCCGAAACGACTAAAAGTTCTTAATGTCTCCACTGAAAAATTTAGTCCAAACTTTAGTTAGCTTTTAGTTAGCCATTTCAAAATGACTAAACGTAACAATGCTTCTACAATGAACTTCCAACCGAGAATTCTTCACAGAGGAACTTGGGAGACCGATTACAGAACGAGACTAAAGCTCGGCTTCACTTGAGCTCATACTTATACATCCCAAGTACGGAAGTCAACTAATCAATTTTACAAATTTTTTAGTAAAATCTATACACACACCTATTAGTAAATTGTTCCGAAACGACTAAAAGTTCTTAATGTCTCCACTGAAAAATTTAGTCGAAATTTTAGTTAGCTTTTAGTTCGCCATTTCAAAATGACTAAACGTAACAATGCTTCTACAATGAACTTCCAACCGAGAATTCTTCACAGAGGAACTTGAGAGACCGATTACAGAACGAGACTAAAATCAATTTCACAAATTTTTTAGTAAAATCTATACACACACCTATTAGTAAATTGTTCCGAAACGACTAAAAGTTCTTAATGTCTCCACTGAAAAATTTAGTCGAAATTTTAGTTAGCTTTTAGTTCGCCATTTCAAAATGACTAAACGTAACAATGCTTCTACAATGAACTTCCAACCGAGAATTCTTCACAGAGGAACTTGAGAGACCGATTACAGAACGAGACTAAAATCAATTTCACAAATTTTTTAGTAAAATCTATACACACACCTATTAGTAAATTGTTCCGAAACGACTAAAAGTTCTTAATGTCTCCACTGAAAAATTTAGTCCAAACTTTAGTTAGCTTTTAGTTAGCCATTTCAAAATGACTAAACGTAACAATGCTTCTACAATGAACTTCCAACCGAGAATTCTTCACAGAGGAACTTGGGAGACCGATTACAGAACGAGACTAAAGCTCGGCTTCACTTGAGCTCATACTTATACATCCCAAGTACGGAAGTCAACTAATCAATTTCACAAATTTTTTAGTAAAATCTATACACACACCTATTAGTAAATTGTTCCGAAACGACTAAAAGTTCTTAATGTCTCCACTGAAAAATTTAGTCGAAATTTTAGTTAGCTTTTAGTTCGCCATTTCAAAATGACTAAACGTAACAATGCTTCTACAATGAACTTCCAACCGAGAATTCTTCACAGAGGAACTTGAGAGACCGATTACAGAACGAGACTAAAATCAATTTCACAAATTTTTTAGTAAAATCTATACACACACCTATTAGTAAATTGTTCCGAAACGACTAAAAGTTCTTAATGTCTCCACTGAAAAATTTAGTCCAAACTTTAGTTAGCTTTTAGTTAGCCATTTCAAAATGACTAAACGTAACAATGCTTCTACAATGAACTTCCAACCGAGAATTCTTCACAGAGGAACTTGAGAGACCGATTACAGAACGAGACTAAAGCTCGGCTTCACTTGAGCTCATACTTATACATCCCAAGTACGGAAGTCAACTAATCAATTTCACAAATTTTTTAGTAAAATCTATACACACACCTATTAGTAAATTGTTCCGAAACGACTAAAAGTTCTTAATGTCTCCACTGAAAAATTTAGTCCAAACTTTAGTTAGCTTTTAGTTAGCCATTTCAAAATGACTAAACGTAACAATGCTTCTACAATGAACTTCCAACCGAGAATTCTTCACAGAGGAACTTGAGAGACCGATTACAGAACGAGACTAAAATCAATTTCACAAATTTTTTAGTAAAATCTATACACACACCTATTAGTAAATTGTTCCGAAACGACTAAAAGTTCTTAATGTATCCACTGAAAAATTTAGTCCAAACTTTAGTTAGCTTTTAGTTAGCCATTTCAAAATGACTAAACGTAACAATGCTTCTACAATGAACTTCCAACCGAGAATTCTTCACAGAGGAACTTGAGAGACCGATTACAGAACGAGACTAAAGCTCGGCTTCACTTGAGCTCATACTTATACATCCCAAGTACGGAAGTCAACTAATCAATTTCACAAATTTTTTAGTAAAATCTATACACACACCTATTAGTAAATTGTTCCGAAACGACTAAAAGTTCTTAATGTCTCCACTGAAAAATTTAGTCCAAACTTTAGTTAGCTTTTAGTTAGCCATTTCAAAATGACTAAACGTAACAATGCTTCTACAATGAACTTCCAACCGAGAATTCTTCACAGAGGAACTTGAGAGACCGATTACAGAAGGAGACTAAGCTCGGCTTCACTTGAGCTCATACTTATACATCCCAAGTACGGTAGTCAACTAATCAATTTCACAAATTTTTTAGTAAAATCTATACAAACACCTATTAGTAAATTGTTCCGAAACGACTAAAAGTTCTTAATGTCTCCACTGAAAAATTTAGTCCAAACTTTAGTTAGCTTTTAGTTAGCCATTTCAAAATGACTAAACGTAACAATGCTTCTACAATGAACTTCCAACCGAGAATTCTTCACAGAGGAACTTGAGAGACCGATTACAGAAGGAGACTAAGCTCGGCTTCACTTGAGCTCATACTTATACATCCCAAGTACGGAAGTCAACTAATCAATTTCACAAATTTTTTAGTAAAATCTATATTATCGTTCCGCTGCCACAGTTCTCTCTTTGTATTCGAAAGACAATGGGTCATACGTTGCAATACAAAGGCTTAACTTCAGCGCAAACTTCGAGTCGAGCAAATCAACGTGGGAGGTCCATTGTAATGCAACATATGACCCATTGTCTTTCGAATACAAAGAGAGAACTGTGGCAGCGGAACCATAATACACACACCTATTAGTAAATTGTTCCGAAACGACTAAAAGTTCTTAATGTCTCCACTGAAAAATTTAGTCCAAACTTTAGTTAGCTTTTAGTTAGCCATTTCAAAATGACTAAACGTACCAATGCTTCCTCCAGGAACTTTCAAGAGAGACTTGTTCAGAGAGATACTTGACAGAGCGATTTTAGAATGAGACTGAGCTCCGCTTCACTTGAGCTCATACTTATAATATAATACCCCCCAAGTACGAATGTTAACTACTCAACTTTCCACAAACTTTTTAGTCAAACCTTTTTAGTATAGCTTTTAGTAAATGGTTCCGAAACGACTAAAAGTTCTTGATGCCTCCTCTAAAAAATTTAGTCGAAACGATTTTAGTTCGCCATTTCATAATGACTAAATAAATGTACTAATGCTTTACCAGGAACTTCCGCTTCACTTGAGCTCATAATATATCTAGTGCCCTTTCAATACTCTAACCCTAACCTCTCATATGCTTAACAAAATCAAAGGTTAAAGTGAGCCAGGCGCCTTGTCTTGGCTTTTTCCCACGTTAGTAAGTAATTCCTCCACATATTTAGTCAAAGTTTTTAGTTAGTCGTTTGATCCGACTAAAATATTCATACAAAATAACACATTAAAACAACACATATTTCATATATACTACAAAATCTTAAACTTTTAAATAGTATATATAAAATAAAATAATTCCTAAATCTACGGTTAAATCTAATCTAAACTAGTGTAATAGCGAACAATAGAATATAATCCAATTTTAAAAAATAACTATTTATAGATAGTGTAACTCTTATTAATACTGGTACTAGAATCACAAGGTTAGTCTCGTTTTTTTGACTTTACTCTAACCTTAAAATTATTGCCAAATAACATACCTTCCTAATATCACTAATCTTCTGATAGTAATAAAATAAATAAAATAAACTACACTCACTACTCTTTAATACTGAGTCAATATTATAATTATATTTTATTAAGATCACTGACTCTGCTCAACATACTAAAATCGTCACTATTGCACAATGTAATTAGTTTGTCACATTAAGCTACAATTTCCAAAATATGTTAAAAAACCCACGTTTAATACTGTCAATAAAGACGTTAAAGCTCATAATTTAATTAATTAGTTTTATAATATTAAGCTAAATATTTCTTTCAAAAATACATTAATCCCCCGTTTGTTATTCAAAATAAAGATTTAAACGTTGCACGATACAATTAATTAGTTTTTCACAATAAGCTAAACATTTCAAAAATAAATTAAAGTCCCTCCATTAATACTTATCAAGGTGGCTTTCACTTATATTCTATAAATCATTGTCTCGATTAACAAGAAGGGGGGTCATCATAATCATCATCTTCCCTTGTCCTTTTATTCTTACTTTCATCTTGTAGTAGTTCAGAAATGCGAGGCTTTCTTTTCTTTGGTGAAGGGGTAGCGATTGGGACTCTTCTCGTTTCAATCATCCTGAGTATTTCCTCTTGTTGCTCAACTTGTGCGTCTATTTGTACATCTAGAATAAATTATGATTTTTAAATGGTTAATTTAATATTATCCATGTATATCTCAACATAATAAAAATTTTTAGCTATTTTTCAGCTATTCACCTTGAGATTCTTGTGGCTTCGTTTCCATTGTGAAAGAGAAAGGTAATCCCATATTTTTCATACATTGGATCATATTGCGAACGTTGGCTGGGTTTTCAAGTAGCACATCAAAGTCTAATTTAGAGTTTTTAAATCATTAAATTAATATAATCCTTGTATATGTAAACAAAACAATTACAATTTTTCAGCTTCTTAAGATATTCACCTGTAGGTTGTTGAACACTTTTGCTCGATGATTGATGAGCCTTGTCATAGTCTAGAGTACCTTGACGAGCACCTATAGATGAAATATTAATCATAAATATAGATAAAAACACATCTAACGGTTTTGGCTTTCTATTAACATACGATCATGAACTGATTGATTAAACATACTATGCTTCGTTGAATCTTCCCATCTTGGAGTTGACAACGCTTTCGAGGGTGTGTAGTGGGGTGCATTATCTGCAACTTTACCAGGGTCATATTCTTCGTCAGGTATATGACCAAAAATGGTATTAAAGTTTCTATCCATATAATCAACAGCGTTATGTAAACTTTTGTCTGTGTAATCTCCTTCAGCATAATAATATTCCGGCGTTTTTTCTTGTTCACAATCCAAAGACTCTGGAGATTCGTATTTGTCATCTTCTTCATGGTCTGAGAATTCTGGAGATGTATTCGGAGATACATTCGGAGATAAAAGTTTTCCTTCTGGCAATTGTTCCTTGTAATTTTTAACTGTATCCTGATTTGCATCTAATTTAAAACATTATAACCACAAATCATTATACACACACAATTAGATTACAAAAACAAATTCAAATGTATATATGCCTATTTCCATACCATTACAATTTTCTCCATTTATAGGCTTGCTTGTAGCAATATCGGGTTTTTTATTACGTACATCTTGGGCCTGTTTCAAACTGGCTGCTTCTGATTTTTTATCAGGTAGTTTTGAACCTTTAACTTCATTCTTATTTATGCCTATTTCCGTACCATCCCGATTTTCTGTGTTGACAAGTTTATTTGTAGCAATTTCTTGTTTTCTATTATGTAGATCTTGGGCCCGATTGAAAGTGGCTGATTGTTTACTAGGCTGTTGTGAACCTTTGCCTTCGTTCTTATTGCGCATCTCTGTAGCTTGGTTACAAGAGATTCCTCCAGAATAAAATATTTCTTTATATTCTTTGAAAGCATCATAGTTTGAATCTGTCCCTGTTTTCTTTTCACTAATCCCAGTGTCTTGAGGAACTTGCGATGCATCAATAAACTTAGATTTGTCTGTTTCCTTTCCATTAGTTCCAGCGGCATGAGAAACATCCGATTTAGATTTTAATTTAGACCGATGACCAGTTAGGTCGCCATTTTGAGAACTTTCACTCTGGCTGGATCCAGTGACATGAGAATCTATTGATTTCCCGGAAGTTGTTTTCTCTAATACATTATTGCTATCGTTCTTTACATGTGCTTTTCTCTTTCTAGATTCTTGTGGATGATTACTGTACTTTTTAACTTCAGGTTTATTTGAACTTCCAGTTGATCCAGACTCTCTAATTATCCCATTGCTTTTAGAAGGTAAAACTGCAACTTCATTGTGTTTATTAACGCTTTCGGACGCTTTATTTGCATGTGTTACGCTTGTGGACGTATTGAATTGGTGTTTATTGTTATTCTGATTCGTCAATTTTTTGGAAGGTTTCCTTGTTCCAGAAGCGTCTTTAGGCACTTTATTATGGCCAGATACTTGTAATGTAGATCCTTGTTCGTCGACATTTCTTGCAACACCAACAGCTTCTGCGCCTAGATCGTCAACCAGCTTACTGGGTCGAGATGTTGCTTCAATATTTCCGTTTTTCCTCAAAGGGTTGGAAACAATTCTTACAGCTTCTGTTCCTTGATCGTCGGACACTTCTATCCCTTGATTGTCAGCAATTCCTTGATTGTCAGCAACTTCTGTAGGCGTACCCAACTCTTCCAAGAATTTATTCAATTCTTTATTATTGTTACTGCAATAGGCTTGAACTATTTTCAAAACCCTAAAAGCTAAATTGACTAATTCAATTGGTTGGTAGTGAAGCTCGCTAGCCACTGTTCTTGTCTTCTCAGTCAATTGTGCATTTATATCATTTTGATCTACTTCATGTACGAGTTCGTTCAATTGAGTATTAAGGCCTTTCAACACTTCCTGCTTAGAAGATAGCGTGACTTTTAGTTCTTTAATTTGATTGGAAAGATGAGCAATCTCACCCTTCTTTTTCTTTACTTTGACATCCGGTGGCAAGTATTCATGGCAAACATCTTCTGAAATATTTCCATTAGACTTTTGAGCTGTCCTTGACACGGATACAATGCCTTCGTCATCGCTCATTACTTAAAAAATAAAACAATTAAATACTTGATATAATACACGATACGATAATTAATATTAACACTTTACATTATGTCTTTTCCTAAATGTATAATCAAACACTACCTTCTTCGTGACTTGGGTAAGCTTCGTCTTTAGCATATAAAAAAAATTTAATTTTCTCGCCGGTAGATGAATTTTCTGCTTCCATAAATCTGGATTTCGATGTTTTGTGGCTTTATATTTGTCTATAATAAATTGGCCGAGATCTTCCAACCTTTTTACACTATTCACGACACCTTCGTAGCGGCTGCTGTCTACAAATAATTATAATAATTTTAACATATCTCGCTAGGCAATTTTATCTACCAATATCAGCAGTCTTAAAATCACATTAGTTTTTAACATAATTAGTTAGGTTATTTGATAATAGATATAAAACATTATTCATACCATAGAGCTTTACCACTAGCGAACACAAAAGGCCAGTAAAATTCACTTTGTCCATATCTTCACTTTTGAAGTTCTTATATAAAGATGCTGCAAAATTGGCTCTCCTCTTTGATGCAGGTGTACCTGCAGAATTAACACCTTTCTTTCTAGCATTTCGTCTTGACACTTTTCTTTGAGAGTTACCCGATACTTCGGAAGTCGGACCTACGTCACTATTATCAGTATCACTTTCATCAATCAAATGAGAGTTCGATGACTGCAATTTAGCCATCAACTTGGTAACCTTTAGGAGGCTAAAGTTTTTCCTTATTTTAGTGTATTCAGCATTTTCTTTAGTGACGTTTTCGAACAAATATCTATAGAAATTTGGTTCAGTACTTTCAATGTATTCCACAATTGCGGGTAAAAGGTTCTCAATGCTAAAATACTCCTTAACTTTTATTTGAAAAACGTCAACTCCTTTGAATTCATCAGCAATGGCCGCCAAATTTAAAGGATAATCCATTTTAACATCTGCAAAAAATGAAAATACAATATACAATAAATGTCTACACTACAAGACACATTAAAAATTAAAAAATTAAATAAGATTAGCAAAACCTTCCGACTAAAAATGTTTTTTAATCGCATTAGCTAGTAAAACTGACTTTACAAAAATAAAATTCTTAACTAAATAAACTTTCTTTTAGCGACTAAATCGGTACTTACCACTAATTATCCAGAACAACAATTTCTTTCTAAAACAATGCCACTGTCCACAATTAACTTAAACTATTTCTACACTTCAAAATTTTTAGCTAATATGAAATCCATTATTAGAGAGCGCAATAGAAACTAACTTAAGATTTAACATTTACTAACCTTTTAGCAACACAACAGGTTAGAGAGCTTTTAATTAAAGTTCTTAGTTCCTAAATCGACTAAATGTACTGATGCCTCTACAGTAATTTTAGTCAAATATTTAGTTAGTTTTTAGTTAGTATTTCTAAATCGACTAAATGTACTGATGCCTCTACCGTAAACTTAGTCAAATATTTAGTTAGCTTTTAGTCAGCATTTCTAAATCGACTAAATGTACTGATGCCTCCAACGTAAACTTAGTCAAATATATAGTTAGCTTTTAGTCAGCATTTCTAAATTGACTAAATGTACAGATGCCTCCACAGTAATTTTAGTCAAATATTTAGTTAGTTTTTAGTTAGTATTTCTAAATCGACTAAATGTACTGATGCCTCCACCGTAAACTTAGTCAAATATTTAGTTAGCTTTTAGTCAGCATTTCTAAATCGACTAAATGTACTGATGCCTCCACAGTAATTTTAGTCAAATATTTAGTTAGTTTTTAGTTAGTATTTCTAAATCGACTAAAAGTTTAGTTAACCTTTTTAAACAACTTCAAGCACTTACGGACTAATAGACTAAAACAAATTTTCAAAAAAACAGTTACCTGAATTCTCCCAAGCGCACCGCAAGAACTTCAGAGTGGAACTGAGCTACTCTTCCTTGGAGCTCTCATATTTATACCCTGAGTGCGGACGTTCAAGCACCGATGGAAACTACTCTAATGCATTTTAATTCGCTATGGTAGCACACCATGTAATTTGATTCGCTATGGTAGCAAACCATGTATTTTGATTCGCTATAGTGGCAAGTCATGTATTTTGATTCGATATGGAAGCAAGCCATGTATTTTTATTCGATATGGTAGCAAGCCATGTATTTTTATTCGATATGGTAGCAAGCCATGTATTTTTATTCGATATGGTAGCAAGCCATGTATTTTTATTCGATATGGTAGCAAGCCATGTATTTTTATTCGATATGGTAGCAAGCCATGTATTTTTATTCGATATGGTAGCAAGCCATGTATTTTGGCTCTACTATGGTAGCAAGTCATGTATTTTGATTCGATATGGTAGACAGCCATGTATTTTGGCTCTAATATGGTAGCAAACCATGTATTTTGATTCGATATGGTAGCAAGCCATACATCATGTATTTTAATTCAATATGATAGCACATCATGTATTTTAATTCAATAGGATAGCAAGCCATGTTGATTCGATATGAAATAAAAGAACGCCTTTTATACTTTTTTAATCATAAAATATAATAAAGCCATGTAATGACATCAGTCGTTATAAATGTTTACCAAAATTTAAAAATTCTTTAATAACGGCTAAAAATCTATAGCTAGCTCTAAGGTATCCTTTGAAAAATGACCAAGTAATCTTCTACATTCGCTGAAATTATTAGCCGAATCTCTAGCTAGCTTTTAGTTAGCCTTTGAAAATGGCTGAATGATCAATACTTCCACTCAGATTTTTAGCCAAAATTTTAGCTAGCTTTTAGTTAGCCTTTAAAAATGTCTAAAGAGTCAAATGTCTCCACCAATGTTTTTAGCCAAATCTTTAGCTAGCTTTTAGTTAGCCTTTAAAAATGTCTAAATAGTCAAATGTCTCCACCAATGTTTTTAGCCAAATCTTTAGCTACCTTTTAGCTAGCCGTTTGAAAACTGCTAAATATGCCTATACCTCCACCAATGTTTTTAGCCAAATCTTTAGCTACCTTTTAGTTAGCCTTTAAAAATGGCTAAATGTTTCCCACAGCCCACAGGTATACAATGTTAAGAGCTATGTACTTAGTGGAAACAACGTTATGATGACTTTGGTTGGGCTGGAGTTAACATATTTTAAACATAAATTTGGTAATGTGATTAAATGAGACATATATTATATAGTAGGAGGCGCCAATTAATTCAAAAGCTCAACGGCATCTTTTAATTGTATTTGGAAATGTCGCTGTTGCATTTCCATACTATCGTCGTCCCATCGACACTATTACTCTTCCAGATTAACCTATTACCTATATGTGTATCTTCCTTGGTTTCCCATAACTCCACTGAAATTTTTAGCCGAATCTTTAGCTGGCTTTTAGTTAGCCATAAAAAATTAGCTAAATGTACTCATCCCTCCTCTATAATTTTTATCCAAGTCGTTAGCTGGCTTTTAATTAGCCTTTCAAAATGGCTAAATGTTTCCCATAACTCCACTGAAATTTTTAGCCAAATCTTAGCTAGCTTTTAGTTAGCCCTTAAAAATGTCTAAAGAGTCAAATCTCTCCACTGAAATTTTTAGCCAAATCTTAGCTAGCTTTTAGTTAGCCCTTAAAAATGTCTAAAGAGTCAAATGTCTCCACAAATGTTTTTAGCCAAATCTTTATCTACCTTTTAGCTAGCCGTTTAAAAACTGCTAAATATGCCAATACCTCCACCAATGTTTTTAGCCAAATCTTTAGCTACCTTTTAGTTAGCCTTTCAAAATGGCTAAATGTTTCCCATAACTCCACTGAAATTTTTAGCCGAATCTTTAGCTGGCTTTTAGTTAGCCATAAAAAATTAGCTAAATGTACTCATCCCTCTTCTATAATTTTTGGCCAAATCTTTAGCTGGCTTTTAGTTAGCCTTTAAAAACGATTAAATGGTCCAATGCCACCACTAAGTGTTTTAGCCGAATCTTTAGCTAGCTTTTAGTTAGCCTTTAAAAATGGCTAAATTGTCCAATGGCTCCACTGAGTACTTTATCCAAATCTTTAGCCAGCTTTTAGTTAGCCTTTCAAAATGCCTAAATTGTCCAATGGCTCCACTGAGTACTTTATCCAAATCTTTAGCCAGCTTTTAGTTAGCCTTTCAAAATGGCTAAATTGTCCAATGCCTCCACTAAAATTTTTAGCCAAATCTTAAGTTAGCTTTTAGTTACCCTTTGAAAATGACACCGTGATATTGGATTTAGCCGAATCTTTGGTTTGCTTTTAGTTAGCCTTTTGAAAACGGCTAAATGTGCCAAAGCTTCCACCGTAATTTTAGGTCAAGATAATAGGTTATGTTATGTTACGTTAAACCCAAAGTTAAATTATGATTACTTAGTTAGGTATGCTCTGCCCTTGTAAATTGATAATTCTTGTGATAGTAAAAATGACTAGTAAAGACAATATAAAATTTCTCCATCAAATAAAATAAAATAAAAATTTCATTTAGTGTAGAAATGTGACACAAGTGCCACTTTATTAATTATCCCAAAATAACCTATAAATTTTTCCAAATACATCTACGCTACAATCTCCATAACTACAAATCATCATCAATAGGCATTATGTCAAGTCACACAAGTGCTACTTTAATAATTAGGTCAAAAAAAACTAAAAGTTTTTTAAAAAAATTAATTGCTAACATCTACTCCATAACTATAAGTCCTCTTTAATAAACATTATGTGAATTCCTTCAGCCTTTTGTTAATATCAGCAATCTAATACTAATCATTCAATCATACTCAAATTTCTCTCGTTTATATTGAAGGGAGACTTTCACTATATTCATCTTCTTTGGTACGTTTGTTTAAATTTTCGTCATCAATGTCTAAAGGGGAAAGCCTCCTTTTCCTTGATGTATTATCATCTACCGTATCTTGAGCAGCACCTATGGATGAAAAATAATTTTTTATTATTGCCCATAAACATAATAATATAGGTAAAAATAGGTTTTTTAGCAACTTAAAGCATTCATCTACATCTTTATAAAGCTATTCACCTGGTTTAGCCACGTTAAAAGTGATTAACTGCGATCAGTGTTGTACTGTTGACCACTTTTTTGCATTTTGACCGGGCCACTGGTCAAAATGGTCAAAATGGTCAAAATGGCTAAAATGGTCAAAATATCAGCATACAGTTACTTAGGCTAGCAAATGAAATTTAAAATATTTAGAGAATGAAATATGGCCTAAAGCCAATGAAACACTATTCTACTAACATCAGACTACAGAATGACACTCTCTAATCATTTTTAACTGCAATCTTTAGAAAGTTGTATTTGTTGTTTACTGTTGCAGTAAAAGCTACCTTGGGGTCTCAATTAACCCCAAACAGGCATTTTGTCCATTTTGACCATTTTGACCACTTTTTAATTTTTTTTGACCGGGCCATTTTGACCATTATGACCATTATGACCACTAGTGGTTTTAACCACTGCACAACACTGACTGCGATATAAAATCCTCCTCTTGGCAATTTAGAGCAAAGCCTATGGATGAAATATAACTTAATATCACTCTATAAACGTAATAATATCGATAGGAATAAGTTTTTTTGCATATACTAACTGGTACCTGCGGGACTCTTATTCGCCATTTCCTTCAATGTCTCTAGTACATTGACTTCGTCTTCCTTAGAGTGACTGTCAGCTTTATGTTGTTGTGGGTCCACTTTACCGTCAGAGGGATTTTCTTCTTCGTCGCAGTTTACTGTTGATGCGTCTGGTTATTAAAGGGAATTATTAGGCAATATTAGAGACAAGAATAGAAATTGCTAAATATGCATATTTCCATACCACTACTTCCTTCTGGATATTCAAGTTGCACTGCAAGCGTCTTCAGTTTATTGTTGTTATTTACTGGAGCAAATAATATGTCATTATTATTCGTACTAATCTTATCACCTTGTCCATCAATTTCAGATTTCGAATTTGACTTTTGATGGGAATTATCCAAAGTGTGACAAGTTTTACTCGATCCATCGTTGACGTTCGACATGTTACGTTCATTTGGATCTTCATTATTATTCTTTTCCACATGAATAATTTTTTTCGTCGAACTTTGTTTCTTCACTTGTGTTGTTTTCTTCTTAGATTCTTGTGAATCTTTATTGATTTGCTTCTTATCACCAGGAGTGTTACTAGTCGAAATTGGTGATGCTTTTTTTGCATGTGTTCCCCTTTTTTGTTCATCTTTACTCTTCTTATGAATCTTTCAGAGGAAAATAAGGAGTTAAGGACCAAAGTTGAACAGCTGAGTAGCAAAGTAGAAAAATTAGAAACTGAAAACACTAGGCTAGACACGGAATTAAGAAAGCAATACCTAGTGATTACTGGAGTTCAAGACAAACCTGGAGAAACGGAGGAAGAGTGTTTCCAAAAAGTACAACATATTATTGGAAATGTTCTCAAAATCAACCCTTCTACAATCAAGCTCGATACTGTGTACAGACTATCGCCAAATTTCGTTCAGGGGAAATGCCGTCCGATTAGAATCAGATTTCCGTTTTTGTATGACAGAAACCTCGTGTTCAGAAGGAGGACTTCACTTAAAAATGAAACAGCGTACAGCCGAGTGTTTATAAATGAGGATTTACCTATTGCAACAAGAATTCTACGCAGTGAAAAACGGAAAGCCAAAAAAGGCTCTATTTGCGGTATTGAACTTCAAGGAAACGTGGGAAGTGGAAGCAGTCAAATTCAATCAGGACTTCCGATTACGGACTAGGACATAAGCCGGCCCATTGTAAATAGTATTATTAACGATTTTTTATCAGTCATGTATTGGAATATGGAAGGATGGAAAAATATTTTTAATTTGGATTCGCAGGAGTTAATGATTATGACGAAATGTAGTATAATTTGTTTATGTGAGACTTGGAATACAGGTAGGATAAATAAGGCAAATGTTCCAAAACAGTTGGAGCAGTATAATGTAGTGCAATCGATGGCCTTAAAATGCAAAAACAGAGGACGAGGGACTGGTGGCCTTGTGGTTATGTATAAAGCTAAGGATTATATTGCCAATGTATTAAGTGAAAACGAGTACTGGATTATGGTAAAACTGAATAGTATTAATAATTATAACATATCATTAATAATAATCAATGTTTATATACAACCAGCTAAAGATAGAGACCACATAGTAGAGGTGCTGTTCGAGGAAATGTTACAAATAATGACAATTTACCCAAATTTTAAGATTTTAGTAGGGGGAGATTTTAATGCTAGAGTCGGAGAATCGGGGGAAATTGACTCGGAGTTAGCCGATTTGTTAGAAATACCAGCTAAGCGAAAGAGTCTGGACGGAGTATTAACCAAAAGAGGAAAGCATTTGTTGAACGGAGCAGCTGATCTTGGGCTAATACTACTTAATGGAAGAATTCAACGCGACATTCCGGCTCACTACACCTTCATAAATGCCAATGGAAAAAGTACGATAGATCTTGTGTTTGCGAGTTCGGACACGGTTAATTTCGTAAAGGAATTAGAAGTCACACAGATGCTGAATTCGTATCACAAGGCAGTTATTTTAAATACAGATATCAAAGTAACTACGACAGAAAAGAAGGCATCTAAAACTAAGAAAAATGTGCGAAAGCTGACGTGGCGTGATGATGGCAAAGAAAAATATCAAGAACTCCTGGATGATGTGGTTATTACGGTTAATGAAGGTTCACTCGCGGAGGCGAACTCAAAACTTAAGAAAGCCATTTTGACTGCCGCGGAAGCTTCTGGAATGATTTCTGAGAATAGGAAAGAAGGGAGCAACTTTTGGTATGACGAAGATTGCGCAACAAGTGGAAGAGAAGTTAGGAAATTATACAGAGAAGGTAAACGTCACGGCTGGAACGATGTATTGCATTCGAAGTTTGTGGAAGAGAAAAAAAGGTATAAGATTTTAACTCGAAAGAAGCGAACTGATTTCTACTCAAAAGAAAAAGAAAATCTAAGAAACTGTAGGCAAGGAAACCTATTTTTCAAGGCACTCAAAAGATATAGAAACAAATCATCACCATCAAATAATATATCTCTAGAAAATTGGGAAAAACATTTGCAAACGGATATGCCAGAGCGAGAAATTCCCAATTTAGATTACACTAGTAATGAGAAGAATGAAAAGATGGATTATGAAATAACCATGGAGGAATTATGTCACTCTCTGACAAAACTAAAGAATGGAAAGTCACCAGGCCCAGACGGAATTTCAAACGAGTTCTTGAAGAATTTACCAGAGTCAATACTAGAAATATATAGAGGACTATTTAATTGTGCGTTAAAATCAGAGAAAATTCCTGACCACTGGGCAACAGCTAACATATGTACCTTATTCAAGAAAGGAGACCCGGACAACACCAAAAACTACAGGTTTATCTCCTTATTAGGAACAACATTAAAATGGTTTACTACAATTTTATTGGAACGTATAGAGACGCATCTTGAAGATGAGAATATAATAGTGGAAGCCCAAGCAGGATTTAGAAAAGCCAGAGGATGTATGGACCATGTATTTACTTTAATGGCAATTATTCAGATGAGATTAAGCAAACCAAAAGGAAAACTATACGCCTTATTTGTCGATGTGGAAAATGCTTTTCCTTCTGCAGAACATGTCACCTTGTTTAAAACCATGTACGAAGGTGGAATAAGTGGAAAATTTGTCAGATTAATTGCAGACATTTATAGTAGAGCCACTGTGGTAGTGAGGACAATGTTGGGATGTACAAATCAAGTGAAAGTCACCCGTGGTCTTTTGCAGGGTGAGCCGATGAGTCCAAAATTGTTCTCTTTATACATAAATGGACTTGAAGACTGGTTGGAAGAATTTTCCGGGGCAAGCAAGGTGCAAATTGACAGTCGTAACGGAGTGCATCTTTTGAAATTCGCAGATGACATGGTGCTTCTTGCTGGAACATTTTCTGATTTACAGAAGAAAGCTAACTCCATGGGTATCTTCTTGCAAGAGAGAGGATTAAAACTGAACGTGAGCAAAACAAAAATGATGGTGTTCAGAAAAGGTGGAGCAACAAGGAAATGCGAAAAACTTATGTTTGAAGGTCAAATCATTGAATTGGTTAACAAATATACCTACCTAGGAATAATCTTTACCACGTCGGGGTCATTCACAGCTGCGCGTAAGGAAAGGATTCAAAAAGCAAAGGCTGCGCTTGGTGCGGCGTGGAAGTTACTCGTCGGAGGAAAAATGGATTCATGGGAGTCGAGAATAAAAGTCTTTGAGTCAATGGTGGAGGCTTGTTTATTGTATGGAAGTCAGTTTTGGGGGTTGGGAAAAGACGATGAAATAGAAATTATCCAAATGAAGTTTCTTAAACGTGTTTTGGGAATTCCGAACAGCACTGCAAACTATATGGTCAGAGTAGAGACAGGTAGATTTAAGTTAGGTTATCGTGTAGTTAAGTTGGCATTAACACAGTGGGTGAAAATTCTAGAAATGGGGCCAGAAAGGCTCCCAAAAATTTGTTATGACAAACTGTTTTTGCTAGATAAGGATTTACATAAAGGAAAGTACAGTAATTGGGTGTCGAAACTAAAGACATTGTTATCGGATCTTGGTTTTGCAGATGTTTGGGAAGCACAAGATGCTGAGTTGGTCAAAGCACAACTTTGTAATATATTAGAAAGGTATAAGTCGATTTCACAAGAAACCGATTTAGCTTGTATTCAGAAGAGTACATCAAATAGTAGGTACAAACACATCAAACGTTCTTGGGGCACAGCGAAATATCTTAAATACACGTGCAGTATAGATAAGCTGAGAACAATTGCACAGGTAAGGTTAGGAAATGGTACGTTTAATATAAAGACATACAAATACGAATTAAACACTAATGAACTTTGCGATTTGTGTTCGTTGCCTGTAAATGTTCCATTTCATTTTCGAATGTATTCATTACGCTCCGTATCGTAAGCACTATCTTAAGCAATACGACATTACGTATCCTACTTGGTATTCTTATTACGAATTATTAAATATAGATGATATAACGAAACTGTATAATATTAACAACTATGTGACACGATCTCTTAGATTAAGGGCTTTCTTAAGGAATGACATGTAAAAAACTTATGATTATTTTAAAAGGAAGTGTTAATTTACTAAATCAAATGTATATAAAACATGATCATGAAAACTGAATGTTGTGTTATGGGCTGGCTTCCGAGAAACACAATGAATAAAAATTTATTATTATTATTATTATTATTATTATTATTATTACTCTTCTTATGATTCGTCGAGCTTATGGAAGGTTTACTTGTACCAGAACCGTCTTTATGCACTTTATTATTTTTAGATTCGTCGGGCAGTTTAACATTTCCTCTTTTCCTCGACGGGTTGGAAACATTTCTTGCAACAACAGCAGCTTCTGTTCCTTGTTCGTTTGCCACTTGTGTAGGCGTACCCAACTCATCCAAGAATTTATTCATATCCTTATTGGTTTCATTGCAATGGGCTTGAACTTTTGTTAACAGTCCAAAAGCAAAATCGATTAATTCAATAGGTTGACAGTGAAGTTTGCTAGCCATTATTCTTGTCCTCTCCGCCAATTGTTTATTAATTTTCTGTTGATCAACATCATCTACCAGTGTCTTCAATTCCTTTTTGAGGTCTTCCATAACTCTCTCTTTGTCTAAGAGGGTATTTTCGAGTTCTTCAATTTGATTAGAAAGATGAGTAATCTCACCCTTCTTGTTGCTTACTTTGACATCTAGTGGCAAGTAGTCGCAACAAACATCATTTGTAATCGTGGTCCTCTTGGACTTTTGAGCTATCCTTGACACGGATACACGGCCTTCGTCATCGCTCAATACTGAAAAAACAATTAAAATGTTTAACAATTTACATTAATATCTTTTCATTAACATCATACAAAGTAAAATCATTTACTACTACCTTCTTCGTGACTTGGGTCAGCTTCGTCTTTTGCATATAAATAATATTCTAATTCATTCGCCGGTAGATGAATCTTCTGGCTCCACAACTGTTTATTTCGATTCTTGGTTGCTTTATACTTATCAACAATAAACTGTCCCAGTTTTTCCAAACGTTCTACACTATTGACGACACCTTCGTAGCGACTGCAGTCTGGAAATCATAATAATAAGTTTTTTACATATGCTATATGTTCTATTCCAACTAACTTTTGTATTGTCCACTGCGGAACGGCACCCTGAAAAAGTGATTTCATTATGACGATTATGACGTCTTGGTTCTATCACTTTTTCTATGGTTTCGTTCCGCAAAGGGCAATACCAAAGTTGGTTGGGAGGAAAAGAGCCAATTAATCTTTAACATAATTAATAGATATAGATAGATATAAAAATTAATCATACCGTAAAGCTTTACAACAAGCGAACATAATATGCCAGTAAATCTTATTTTCTTTTCATCATCACTTTCAAAGGCTTTATATAATCCTTTATAAATATTATACTTTCTACCAATAGTTGGGGTACGTTGAGATGAGCTACCGGGTATTGGCGATTTTTGATATATTTGTTCCATTATATCGACAATCTTAGGCAAAGCATACTTTTTTACTATTACTTTAGCATCTGGAATATCATCAGTCATCCTTTCGAAGATGAATCGATACCAAACCGGATCGGTAGATTGTACGAATTGAACTATTGCAGGCAAAATTAAGCAGTCGCTATACTTTTCTACATGTAAATGAAATACATCTCCCTTTAGCTCGTCCAAAATCGTTGCCAAGCTTAAAACATAGGCCATTGTAAAAACTGCAAAAAAGTAAACAAAACATACAAACACACACACTAAAAAAATTTACACCACAAATAAAAAAGTAACGATTTGGTAACAATACAAAAAACCCTCAATTCTTTACAAACAACCGCATAGGACTATTAATAGGGACATATAGGATTAAGCTATTGGTAATAATAAAATGGCTATAGGTTATGATAACAATGAAAATAATAAAATTTGAGTTTAAGATCGCGCAGCGATTATTTAATTACTGGGCAGCTTTTATAGGACTAAAAATGTAGGTCTACGGCAATTAGCGAAGTATCTGAGTATGAAGGCTCAAACTAAATGGCACCATTTTAGTACTTTAAAAAATATAGCCAATAAACTTGTAATCTTTCAGCTAGCCTTTTAGAAATTAAACTCCAACTTTTCTTTTCAAAAAAGTTTGTTTGAGAGTATTATCCTTGCTAAATGTACCGATGCCTCCACCACAATTTTAGTCAAATCTTTAGCTAGCTTTAGTTAGACACTATAAATCGACTAAATGTACTGATGCCTCTACCGTAATTTTAGTCAAATATTTAGTTAGTTTTTAGTTAGCCAAGTTAAAACGACTAAATTTACTGATGCCTTTACCGTAATTTTAGTCAAATATTTAGTTAGTTTTTAGTTAGCCAAGTTAAAACGACTAAATGTACTGATGCCTCTACCGTAAATTTAGTCAAATCTTTAGTTAGCTTTTAGTCAGCCATTCGAAAAATACTATGGTACAATGCCTCCACCGAGATTTTTAGTCAAACCTTTAGTTAGTTTTTAGTTAGCCTTTTAAAATGTATAAATGTATCTGTGCCTCCTATGTAACTTTAGACGTATCTTTAGTTAGCTATTAGTTAACCTTTTTTAACAACTTCAAACACTTACGGACTAATTAAATTTAGACTACAACAAATTTTCAAAAATACAGTTACCTGAATTATCCCAAACGCACCACAAGAACTTCAGAGTGGAACTGAGCTACTCTTCCTTGGAGCTCTCATATTTATACCCTGAGTGCGGACGTTCAAGCACCGATGTGAACTACTCTAATGCATTTTAATTCGCTATGGTAGCAAGTCATGTATTTTGATTCGATATGGTAGCAAGCCATGTATTTTGATTCGATATGGTAGCAAGCCATGCATTGTGATTCGATATGGTAGTAAGACATTTATTTTCATTCACTATGATATCAAATCATGTATTTTCATTCACTATGATAGCACGTCATGTATTTTTCATTCACTATGATAGCACTTCATGTATTTTTCATTCACTATGATAGCACGTCATGTATTTTGATTCAATATGATGATAGCAAACCATGTATTTTGATTCGATATGATATAAAAAAACGCCATTTATACTTTTTTGATCATAAAAAATAAAAAAGCCATGTAATTACTATGAAAGTATTAATAACCGAGACTGATTACGACTTTAGCGCCAATTTGAGGGGTTACTTTTACGAGTTGTGTACTTCACATAACACATAGCATATTTTAGTCGTGCTGCATTTTATTCGGTATGTAAGTTTGTGTTTACATTAGGTTGTATGAATGCAAGATGTACGGTAAAGGCGGAGCTATTATCATATGGGAGTCTCGCTTTTTAATACTTTCATACTACATAAGTCGTTATAAATATTTAACAAAATTTAAAAATTCTTTAATTGCGGCTAAAAATCATCTGATCTCAAGCATCAAAATAAATTTTTAGCCAAATCTTTAGCTAGTTTTGTTTTTAGTTAGCCTTTGAAAACGGCTAATTGTGCCAATGCTGTCACTGTAATTTTAGGTCAAGATAATAGGTTATGTTATGTTATCTTAAACCCGAAGTTAAATTGTGATTACTAAATTAGGTATGCTTAATGCCCTTGTAATTTGACGATAATTTTGTGACTAGTAAAGACAAGATAATAATGTTTCTTAATCAAATAAAATAAAATAAAAATTTCATTTAGTATAGAAATGTGACACAAGTGCCACTTTATTAATTAACCCAAAATAACCTATAAATTTTTCCAAATAAATTTCTAACATCTACTCTACAGTCTCCATAATTACAAATCATCATCAAAGGCATGATGTCAAGTCACACAAGTACTTTTTTATTAATTAGTCCAAAATAACCTATAATTATTTATAAATATATATTGCTAACATCTACTCTCTATAACTATAAGTCCTCTTTAATAAACATTATGTGAATTCCTTCAGCCTTTTGTTAATATCAGCACTCTAATACTAATCATTCAATCATACTCAAATTTCTCTCGTTTATATTGAAGGGAGACTTTCACTACATTCATCTTCTTTGGTACGTTTGTTTAAATTTTCGTCATCAATGTCTAAAGGGGAAAGCCTCCTTTTCCTTGATGTATTATCATCTACCGTATCTTGAGCAGCACCTATGGATGAAAAATAATTTTTTATTATTGCCCATAAACATAATAATATAGGTAAAAATAGGTTTTTTAGCAACTTAAAGCATTCATCTACATCTTTATAAAGCTATTCACCTGGTTTAGCCACGTTAAAAGTGATTAACTGCGATATAAAATCCTCCTCTTGGCAATTTAGAGCAAAGCCTATGGATGAAATATAACTTAATATCACTCTATAAACGTAATAATATCGATAGGAATAAGTTTTTTTGCATATACTAACTGGTACCTGCGGGACTCTTATTCGCCATTTCCTTCAATGTCTCTAGTACATTGACTTCGTCTTCCTTAGAGTGACTGTCAGCTTTATGTTGTTGTGGGTCCACTTTACCGTCAGAGGGATTTTCTTCTTCGTCGCAGTTTACTGTTGATGCGTCTGGTTATTAAAGGGAATTATTAGGCAATATTAGAGACAAGAATAGAAATTGCTAAATATGCATATTTCCATACCACTACTTCCTTCTGGATATTCAAGTTGCACTGCAAGCGTCTTCAGTTTATTGTTGTTATTTACTGGAGCTACTAATATCTCATTATTGTTCGTACTAACCTTATCACCTTGTCCATCAATTTCAGATTTCGAGTTTGACTTGTGATGGGAATTGTCCAAAGTGTGACAAGTTTTACTTGATCCATCGTTGACGTTCGACATGTTACGTTCATTTGGATTTCCATTATTATTCTTTTCCACATGAATAATTATTTTCGTCGAACTTTGTAATCCTTCACTTTGCACACTTCTAGTTGATCCGGAAGCTCCTGTAGATACATTTTTGCTTCTCGATTTTCTCTTACCACTCTGGTTAGAACCGGACGTTCCAATCTTCAAATTGGTTTTCAAAGGTTTTGGTGCATCATCATTCTTCTTCACTTGTGTTGTTTTCGTCTTAGATTCTTGTGAATCTTTATTGCTTTTCTTCTTATCAACAAGAGTGTTACTAGTCGAAATTGATGATGCTATATTTGCATGTGTTTCACTTTTGGACGTCGTACATTTTTGTTCTTTTATCTTATCATCGTTCTTATGATTCGTAGACTTTTTGGAAGGTTTACTTGATCCAGAAGCGTCTTTAGGCACTTTAATATTCTTTTTATATATTTTTAAAGCAGTTCCTTGTTCGTCAGGCAGTTTAGAGTTACTTTTACTGTGGCCGGCTGTTGCTTTAACATTTCTTTTCCTCGACTGGTTGGATACATTTCTTGCAACAACAGCAGCTTCTGTTCCTTGTTCGTTTGCCACTTGTGTAGGCGTACCCAACTCATCCAAGAATTTATTCATATCCTTATTGGTTTCATTGCAATGGGCTTGAACTTTTGTTAACAGTCCAAAAGCAAAATCGATTAATTCAATAGGTTGACAACGAAGCTCTGTAGCCATTATTCTTGTCTTCTCCGCCAATTGTTTATTAATTTTCTGTTGATCAACATCATCTTCCAGTGTCTTCAATTCCGTTTTGAGGTCTTCCATAACTCTCTCTTTGTCTAAGAGGGTATTTTGGAGTTCTTCAATTTGATTAGAAAGATGAGTAATCTCACCCTTCTTGTTGCTTACTTTGACATCTAGTGGCAAGTAGTCGCGGCACACATCATTTGTAATCGTGGTCCTCTTGGACTTTTGAGCTGTCCTTGACACGGATACACGGCCTTCGTCATCGCTCAATACTGAAAAAACAATTTACAATTATATCTTTTAACTAACATCATACGATATAAAATCATTTACCATTACCTTCTTCGTGACTTGGGTTAGCTTCGTCTATTGCATATAAATAATATTCTAATTCATTCGCCGGTAGGTGTATCTTCTGGCTCCACAACTCTTTATTTCGATTCTTGGTAGCTTTATACTTATCAACAATAAAGTGTCCAAGTTTTTCCAACCTTTCTACACTATTGACGACACCTTCGTAGTGACTACAGTCTGGAAACATAATAATTTTTTTACATACTCTATGCTCCAACTAACTTTGGTATTGTCCATTGCGGAACAGCACGCTGAAAAAGTGCCTTAATATGACCATCGTGACGTCATAGTTAAGGCACTTTTTCCATGGTTTCGTTTCACAATAAGCAATACCAAAGCTTGTTGGAAGGAAAGGAGCCTATTAATCTTTGACATAATTTATAATATATACAGATGCAAATATTAATCATACCGTATAGCTTTACAACAAAGGAACATAGAATTCCAGTAAATCTAATTTTCTTTTCATCTTCATAATTTTCAAAAATTTGATATAATCCATTAAAGATATTCCACTTTCTACCAATAGTAGGAGTACGTTTAGAGCTACCGGGTATTGGCGATCTTTGCAATATTTGTTCCATTATATCGACAATCTTAGGCAAACCATACTTTTTTGATATTATTTTATAATCTGGATTGTCATTAGTCGGCTTTTCGAAGATGAACCGATACCAAACCGGATCGGTAGCTTGTACGAATTGAACTATTGCAGGCAAAATTAACCAGTCGCTATACTTCTCTACATTAAATTTATGAACATCTCCCTTTAGTTCGTCCGCAATCGTTGCCAAGTTTAAAACATATGCCATTGTAGAAACTGAAAAAAAGTTAATAAAACAATTAATAAATATAGAAAACATTACAAAAAAACCAACAATTCCTTACAAAGAACCGAAAAAAAGGACATGTATACCAAAACTACATTTAAGGACACCACTTACTTGCTTAAGCTTGTAGATTAGATAGTAGATGGTGGAGTAAAATTAGCTACGATAATAATAACAATAATATTAAATGGTTTGAGTTACGCAGCGACCATTTGATTGCAGGGCAGTTTTTACAGCACAAAAATGATTATCAGTAGGTCTATGGCTATAAGCAAAGCATTTGAGTTAAAAGGCTTTAAACTAACTGGCACTATTTTAATACTTTCAAAAATATAGCAAATAAACAAGTAATCTTTAAACTAGTCTTTTAAAAATTAAACTAAAACTTTGCTTTAAAAAAACTTTCTTTGACAGTAATATCCTAACTAAAGAAACCAATGCCTCCACTCAAATTTTAGTCAAATCTTTAGTTAGCTTTTAGTTGACCTCTCTAAATCGACTAAATGTACTGATGCCTCTACCGTAATTTTAGTCAAATCTTTAGCTAGCTTTTAGTTAGCCTCTTAAAATCGACTAAATGTATTGATGCCTCCACCGTTATTTTAGTCAAATCTTTAGTTAGCTTTTAGTTAGCCTTTTTAAAATGACTAAATCTGTACCTACGATTCCACAAATAATTTAGTCAAATCTGTAGTTAGCTTTTAGCTAGCCATTTCTAAAACTAAAAATAATGAAACCAAAGCCTCTTCCGTAATTTTAGCCGAATTTTTAGTTAGCTTTTAGTTATCGTTTTAAAATGACTAAATGTGTACCAATGTCTCTACCATAATTTTAGTCAAATCTTTAGTTAGCTTTTAGTTAGCCTCTCTAAATCGATGAAAATGTACTGATGCCTCCACTCTAATTTTAGTCAAATCTTCAGTTAGCTTTTAGTTAGACACTTTAAATCGACTAAATGTACTGATGCCTCTACCGTAATTTTAGTCAAATCTTTAGCTAGCTTATAGTTAGTCTCTATACGTCGACTAAATGTATTGATGCCTCCACCGTAATTTTAGTCAAATCTTTAGTTAGCTTTTAGTTAGCCATTCGAAAAATACTAAATAGTACAATGCCTCCACCGAGATTTTTAGTCAAACCTTTAGTTAGCATTTAGTTAGCCATTTTAACACGACTAAATGTAATATACCTCTACCGTAACTTTAGTCAAATATTTAGTTAGTTTTTAGTTAGCGTTTTAAAATGTCTAAATGTATATGTGCCTCCTGTGTTACTTTAGCCGAATCTTTAGTTAGCTTTTAGTTAACATTTTTAAACAATTTTAAACACTTACAGACTAATTAAATTTAGACTACAACAAATTTTCAAAAAATACAGTTACCTGAATTCTCCGAAACACACCACAAGAACTTCAGAGTGCAACTGAGCTCCTCTTCCCATGAGCTCTCATATTTATACCCTGAGTGCGGACGTTCAAGCACCGATGTGAACTACTCTGATGCTTTTCAATTCGATATGGTAGCAAGCCATGTATTTTGGCTCTACTATGGTAGCAAGCCATGTATTTTGGCTCTACTATGGTAGCAAGCCATGTATTTTGATTTGATATGGTAGCAAGCTATGTATTTTGATTCGATATGGTAGCAAGCCATGTATTTTGATTCGATATGGTAGCAAGCCATGTATTTTGATTCCCTATGATAGCACATCATGTATTTTTGAATCACTATGATAGCACGTCGTGTATTTTCAAAAGAAATGGTAGCAAGCCATATAATTTGATTCAATATGATACGGAGCCATCTATTTTGATTCGATATGATACCTAGCCATGTATTTTGATTCACTATGATAGCAAGGCATGTATATAAATAAAATAAAATAATAAAGCCATGTAATTACATCGCTAATACAAGTCGTTAAAAATATTTAACAAAATTTAAAATTTTTGCAATTACGGCTAAAAGTAACTTTATCTAAAGCCTCCAAATAAATTTTTAGCCAAATCTTTAGTTAGCTTTTAGTTAGCCTTTTGGAAACGACTAAATGTACCAATGCCTCCACCGTAATTTTAGCCAAATTTTTAGTTAGCTTTTAGTTAACCTTTTGAAATTGGCTAAAATTAGTTGTGGAGACATTGTGCAATTTATTTAGCCGGATTTTTAGTTAGCTTTTAATTACCCTTTGGTAAATGACTAAAATTATTTGTGGAGCTATTGAACAATTTAATTAGCTCAAATTTTAGTTAGCTATTAGTTAGCCTTTTGGGAATGACAAAAATTATTTGTGGAGCTATTGAGCAATTTAATTAGCTCAAAGTTTAGTTAGCTTTTAGTTAGCTTTTTGCAAACGACTAAATGTAGTAATGCCTCCACCGATATTTTAGCCAAATCTTTAGTTAGCTTTTAGTTAGCCTTTTGGAAACGACTAAATATGCACCAATGCCTCCAGTTAGTATTTTAGCCAATTCTTTAGCTAGCTTTTAGTTAGTCTCTATACATCGACTAAATGTATTGATGCCTCCACCAATATTTTAGCCAAATCTTTAGTTAGCTTTTAGTTAGCCTTTTTTAAACGAGTAACTATGTACCAATGCCTCCAGTTAGTATTTTAGCCAAATATTTAGCTAGCTTTAAGTTAGCCTTAAAAAATGGCAAAATAATCCAATGCCTCCACTGAGATTTTTAGGCGAATTTTTAGTTAGCTTTTAGTTAGCCATAAAATTCCTCTGTAATTTTAGAGTTAGCCGAATATTTAGTTAGCTTTTAGTTTGGTATTTTAAAATGTCTAAATGTAACAATGCCTCCATCCTAATATTTATCTAAAAGTTTGGTTAGCTTTTACTTATGCTTTGTAAAATGTACCAATACAATACCTCCTTCGTAATTTTAGCCCACTTTTTAGTTAGCTTTTAGCTTGTTTTCTTCTGCTTTATGCCCTTTCATGTGTTTTTTGTTCTAGTATGAGTCAAATAAAAAATTCCCAACATCGGTATTTGACACAAATGCCCTTTTATTTTTATTTTTAAACAACAATTAACTTTTATTAACTTACAAAGATTTTTTAAAATCTGAAACTTATAATCTAACTTAACTATACTTTTGATGTTTGTAAACAACAATTAACTTTTATTAACTTACAAAGATTTTTTAAAATCTGAAACTTATAATCTAACTTAACTATACTTTTGATGTTTGTAAACAACAATTAACTTTTATTAACTTAATACGATCTTTTAAAATCTAACTTTTGATATTTTTAAACAACAATTAACTTTTTTTTTAAATCTAAACTTATAATCTAACTTAACACAGGTTAGTGATTGATGAAATTGGTTTTGTCCACTGGACAAAACTATTTCGTCACTAAACATAACCATTTTGTCCGGATGAAATTAGTTTTATCCGGATAAAATCATTTTTTCCAGTGGATAAAATCCTATTTATCCAATTTTTCTACACCTTCCTATCCAGATACCGCAATCCTGCTTAACTATACTTTTGATATTTTTAAACAACATTTCATTTATGTCGTATGATGTTCCATCGTTTTTTTTTGTTGCTTTCTAACTCCAAGTGTCTTTGGCGGCCGAAAGTCTCCTGGAGGGTGTAACTGGGTACTTTGTTCGACCGCTTTCAAAATTGTAATCTCATCATTATCATCCTCTTGAAACTGCTTATGTAATATATTATCATCTTGAGTTTTCTTTAATCTTTTGTTTATACTTTCATCATCTAGTTCTAAGACACGAGGTTTCCTTTTCTTTGGCGCAGCGGCAGCGTTCCCACTTTTTACATAATTTTCCAATATAGAATCAACAAGAATCAGATGCCCTTGTTCGGCACTGGTAGCTTTGGTTTCTTTGCCTATAGTAATTAATTTTTAAGTGATTAATTTATCATCATACCCATCATCATACCCATCATCATATACCCATAAGATAATCGCAAATTTGAGTTGCGCAATAAAATATTTCCGTGATAATGCATGCATAAATGTAAAAGATGAACTTCGTGTAACTAAGCAGGCGCAAAAATAATTACAAGACGGGCTTATTTCTTGTGGATATAATGTAAACATAAAATAATAATTTTTTTAGCATGTTGATACAATTCACCTGTAGATTGTTGAACCACTTTGGTAACACCACTTTTCTGCGCGACATTATCTTCTACAGCGAAAAGAATAGTACCTAAAGTTGCAGTATAACTTATTATTATTATAAATCAACATGTATATATAAACATAGAAATATAAGTTTTTTTAGCATGTTGATACAATTCACCTGTAGATTGTTGAACCACTTTGGTAACAACATCACTTTTCTGAGCGACATTAGCCTCTACAGTCACTTGAGAAGTGCCTAATAGAATACAGTATAACTTATTATTATTATAAATCAACATGTATATATAAACATAGAAATATAAGTTTTTTAGCATGTTGATAGAATTCACCGGTAGATTGTTGAACCGCTTTGTTAACAACATCACTTTTCTGAGCGACATTAGCCTCTACAGTCACTTGAGAAGTGCCTAATAGAATACAGTATAACTTATTATTATTATAAATCAACATGTATATATAAACATAGAAATATAAGTTTTTTTAGCATGTTGATAGAATTCACCGGTAGATTGTTGAACCGCTTTGTTAACAACACCCCTTTCCTGAGCAACATTATCCTCTACAGTCACTTGAGAAGTGCCTAATAGAATACAGTATAACTTATTATTATTATAAATCAACATGTATATATAAACATAGAAATATAAGTTTTTTTAGCATGTTGATAGAATTCACCGGTAGATTGTTGAACCGCTTTGTTAACAACACCCCTTTCCTGAGCAACATTATCCTCTACAGTCACTTGAGAAGTGCCTAATAGAGTACAGTATAACTTATTATTAAAAATCCACATATATATATATACATATATATAAATATAACAATAATAATATAAATAAAAATAGTATTTGTAATGGTTGTGTGCATATGCCATCTATTTTCGACGACAAATGAATGAGGATTATCTAGTACTGCGGGTGCAGATTTGTCTGTTAAATGTTTACCTTTGTCTGATTCGATACCTTCGATTTGGTAAGTCTCTCGGTCTGAGACATCCGGAATTTCGTCTCTTTCTTCCGATCCGGATTTGTCGTTATATTGACAACCTTCCCTCTGGTTTGATTCATCAGCGACATGAGAATCTTCTTTTGAATTAGTAGATTTCCCGGAAGTTCTTTTTTCCAAAATATTATTGCTACCGTTTACTGGATCTTCAATGTGTTGATCTTTATTCTTCCTCTTTGACGGTTTGCTAGAATCTTCCTTAGGCATTTCTTTTTTCTTCGACGGGTTACAAAGATTTTTTGCTTCTTCAAAAAATTCTGAAGCCATGCCCAACTCTTTCATAAATAGTTCAAATTGTTTATTACTTTTTTTGCAATGGGCTTGAACTGTTGCTAACAGTCCAAAAGCAACATTGATTAATTCAATTGGTTGGTAGTGAAGCTTAGTAGCCATTATTCTTGTCCTCTCAGCCAATTGATTATTTACTTTGTTTTCCTTCACACGATCTTTTAGTTCTTCCAATTCAGTATTAAGGTCTTCCAACACCTTCTCTTTGTCTACCAGAGTATCTTGAAGTTCTTTAATTTGTTTAGATAGATGATCAATCTCACCCTCCTTTTTAGTAAGTTGGACTTCTAATGGCAAGTAGCTGAGGCACGCCTCGGTTGAAAACGTGTTTCTCTTCGACTTTTTAGCTATTGTTGACACAGATACATGGCCTTCATCATCGCTCAATACTAAAAAAATTAAAAAATTAAATTGTTTTAAAATTTACATTTTTTGGATTCCTTAACATCTTTCATTTACTACCTTCTTCGTGAATTGGCATAGCTTCGTCTTTTGCATACAAAAAATATTCTAGTTTTTTCGCCGGTAGATGAATCTTTTGGCTCCACAACTCTGTATTTCGATTCTTTGTGGCTTTATACTTTTCCACAATAAATTGTCCCAGATCTTCCAAACGTACTACACTATTCACAACACTTTCGTAGCGACTACAATCTGGAAATCATAATAATGCTTTACATAACGTCATAATTTTTAAACATAATTTATTATATAGATGTAAACATTAATCATACCGTATAGCTTCACAACAAGGGAACACAAAATGCCCGTATATGTATCTTTTTTCTCATCGTCACTTTCAAACACTTTATATAATGTTGACGAAACATTCGCTCTCTTCAACCCCGCAGGGGTACGTTGAGAACTACGATCGGATTTTGTATTTACAGGGGTACGTTGAGAACCGTATTCCAATCTTTTCTTTCCGGTGGTCCGTTGTGAGTTACCCGCTACTTCGGAACCAAGAGCCTCATTGCTATCATCGCTGTCATAACATTCATTTTCTTCATCTTCAACAGCCAAATGTTTTTGCAATTTGCCCATTATTTTGACAATCTTTAAGAGACCATAATTATTTCTTATGTTTCTAAAATTGGGAGTGCCTTGAAGGGCATTTTCGAACAAGTATCTATACCACTTTGGATCAGTACATTCAACGTATTCAACTATTGCAGGCAAAAGGTAGTCGACATTGTAGTGCTTTACTTTTATTTGATGAACATTAATTCCCTTCAGTTCATCTGCAATGGTTGCCAAGCTTAAAACATAAGCCATTGTGAATACCTGCAAAAAAAGTAATTACAATACACAATTAAATTTACACAACACATCACAACAGAAAATCTACCACCTTCAAACCTTTCTACACTACTATCCCATTCCTACAATATGACAAAAATTACTAAATTTAAAACTTTCAACTAGCATTTATTTCAAATCGAATGAATAAAAGCAAACCTATATATGTACAGACAAACTTCAAAAAATCTAGCTAATAAGCCAACCATATTTCGGCTAGCCTATTAGCAACTAAATTTCAACTTACCAAAATCTTTCAAGAATCACCTTGGTCTTCCTTATTAAAACTATTGTCAAGACTTTAACTTTTTCAACACAAATTTCAGCTGTCTTCAGATTTCACCAAAACAACTTCAGAATAATACTAAGCTTCTTCGGTTTCCTTGACCTTTAAAATATCCAGAAAAATTTACTATACTGCTTTTAGCAAGATTACGCCAAGCGCTCCCAAGAAATTGAGGACGAAACTGAGCTTCAAAAAATATATTAATTGTTACCAAGATTATACCAAGAACTCCACAAGAAACTTGTAAACAAAACTGAGCTTTAAACAAATATATTTTATTATAACAGTTAGCAATATTGCACCAAGTGCTCCACAAGAAACTTCTGAACGAAACTGAGCTTTAAACAAATATATTTTATTATAACAGTTAGCAATATTGCACCAAGTGCTCCACAAGAAACTTCTGAACGAAACTGAGCTTTAAACAAATATATTTTATTATAACAGTTAGCAATATTGCACCAAGTGCTCCACAAGAAACTTCTGAACGAAACTGAGCTTTAAACAAATATATTATATCAGTTAGCAATATTGCACCAAGTGCTCCACACAGAGTAGGGCTTAGACAGGCAGTATCAATGCATAAGCCAAATTCGACCTCTGCCAATTGAAACTGCATGTTGGACCCGATCGCTGTAAGACTAAAGACCGCAACCTATTCATGCGCTACCAATCACCTGACCAAGTGAACACAACCGACAGCTGGCTATGTGTTAACAGTTGATAGTCTTACGGCGATCGGGTCCAACATGCAGTTTCAATTGGCAGAGGTCGAATTTGGCTTATACATTGATACTGCCTGTCTAAGCCCTACTCTGGCTCCACAAGAAACTTCTGAACGAAACTGAGCTTTAAACAAATATATTTTATTATAGCAGTTAGCAATATTGCACCAAGTGCTCCACAAGAAACTTGTAAACAAAACTGAGCTTTAAACAAATATATTTTATTATAACAGTTAGCAATATTGCACCAAGTGCTCCACAAGAAACTTGTAAACAAAACTGAGCTTTAAACAAATATATTATATCAGTTAGCAATATTGCACCAAGTGCTCCACAATAAACATGTAAACGAAACTGAGCTTTTAACAAATATAGTTTTCAGTTAGCAATATTTCACCAAGTGCTCCACAAGAACTTCTGAACGCAACTGAGCTTTGAACAAATATAATATTATTATTGTTAGATAGATAGATTTTACCAAGTACTCCACAAGAACTTCTGAATCTGAACGCAACTGAGCTTTGAACAAATACAGCTCCACAAGTAAGCTTTACACAAATATCTAACCAGATTTATTGATAGATATATATAGATTGTAATGATATAGACAGTATTTCAGGTATGCTTGCGTGACAAAATTTTAACGGCAGGGCCAGTGAGAATTTTGTACGCCAACCGCGCGGATACCTGAATAATAATAACAAATAAGGGGTAATATATAAGAACTTTAAATCCCCTATTGATATGTTTGTAGTACAGCAAGGTTTCATAGGAGTAGAACATTGTACACAAATCTTGAAAAGCTATTTCTTACCAGGGTAGGCTTGTTCTGTATGTGCTGCCAATAGGCATGACGTTGAATTCTTAAAAATAGAATTTCACAGAGTGAATCAAAACTAGCATTCTAGATGACTATATTGTATTATATTATTATACTACTAGATTTATTTCACTGCAGTTGACAAAATTTCTTAAAGTAAACCACAAAAACTTCAGAATGCTACAGAGATTCGTTTTTCTTGACCTCTTATATTTATACACCGAGTGCGGACGTTAAAGACCCCGAAAATTTAGTTAGCTTTACTTTTAAAAATGACTGAAATTATTTGTGGAGCTATTGAGCAATTTAATTAGCTCAAATTTTAGTTAGCTTTTAGTTAGCCATTTTAAAATGACAAAACGTATCAATGCTTCCCCCAGTCACAAAACACTTTTAGCCAAAAGTTTAGTTAGTTTTTAGTTAGCCATTTTAAAACGACTAAATGTACTAATGCCTCCACCGTAATTTTAGATTTAGCCAAATATTTAGTTAGCTTTTAGTTAGCCTTTTTAAAACGACTAAATGTACTAATGCCTCCATCCTAATTTTAGTCAAAATTTTAGTTAGCTTTTAGTTAGCCTTTTATTTCCGGTTATAGAATAGGTTTAAGTCTGGATTAGAAGATAAACCGATTATTTCTGGCTTAACGAAGTTACGTAATGCCACCCCTGAAGTTAAAATAAATGATAGGTTAGGTTTAAATATTCCATTGCTTTGAGTTAGCCAGTAAGCTAGGTTGCTTTTAGCTAGCCTTTAGTTATTTTGGCTAATGTAAGAGGTTAATGTCGTTTTAGGTTTGATTATTATGTTATGTATGATGTCCAAATACAAAGCATGTTTTTGACTTGATATGGCAATTTTTTATGTATTTGAAGGAAACAATTTATTACACAATTTAATCATTTAAATATCTCCATCATATTTTTAAATATTGTTAGAATAATTAGAATAAAAACAACTCTTGTACATAAAAATTAATATTTCATCATACATTATATTAAATTTTGTCCTTAAATAATGTTCACCTGTTATTCTGAGAGGCTAAATTGCTAAAAAAACTTAATTAGATTGCTAATCTACCTTTTATCGGCAGTTATTTTACAGTTTCTATAGCAAATTCAACACCTAAATTTACAAAAACAGTGCACATTTTTACTGGACAAACTATAATAATAACAAAGAAGCGATTAAACTATTGCGTACGAAAATAGCAACCATTATTGGAGGAAAATTAAATTTACGGCATATATATATTATATTAATAATAATAATAATACTAATAATAATAACAAATAAGCGATTAAACTATTGGGTGCGGAAATAGCAACCATTATTGGAGGAAGGAAGTGGTGTTACATGTTCACTATTATTTTTTATATACTCCTGAGCGTCGGCGAAATTTTGAAACTTTTTAAAACTACTATTCGATACTCCCAATATTTGTGCTTGACACTCCTCATAGGTATTATAAATACCAGGTTTTTTTCCCCTAGCGACGGCATAATAATTTGTACGCCGTACGGCACTTTCACGAGGAAGATTATCCACATTACTACGTCTTTGGTTATTTGCACCTATTGTAAAACATAAACATTAAAGGTTAAAACAATAATTTTTATTTTAAATCTTCATCATGCATAAATTAACTCAATAATGATACACAGTAATTACCTCGTTGATTGTTAGCCCGCTGAATGACAATGTTTCTGTTACTATTAGGCCGTATAATATGGCCTGCGCTGATGCACTATAAGAGAAATGAGCGGCAGAGGGAGAGGAGGAGCAAATCAAACAACGACGACGAAACTCAACTGACTCAGAACACTCTTCTTCGGGCTTAGGCCCCGACCACTACTCTTCGGCTCTAGCTCCTGCAACGACAATCTTGTTGTGGTCTGCCTGTCGTGCTTCGCCATTCCTTCAAATCTTATTTCAATTACCTTTGATTATTAATTATTATTCTTTCAGTTACTACTACTACTTATCATTTCTTATTGAATCTATTTGAGTGCAAATATCTGGCTAAATAATAATTGAACTGTGAGATAAACTATTATTGCGTTGAACTGGCATTACTGTATCGTGGCACTATAGAATTCATCCCCCGAGAACCGGCAATCATACTTGCACCGCATCCGTTGACTTTATATTATTAGTTTAGTGACTGGTTTGCAAATAGTAGCCTACCCTTCTCACTAACAGTGGCGCCAACGTGCTTTCACAGTTTTGCCAAAATTTCGACGCAAATTGGAAGACGGGTGACGTGAAATTCCTGACCGGCTCCATCTACTACACTTTGGATACCTTTACCTTCTGCAAGATTTGGTCGTATTCTTCCTTCTGCTCTGGTTTGGTAACAAAGTATCGTTCAGTATAATATAATATTCACTACTATATTATGCAACTTATCACGATTGCGGACATTTTTACTGAAAATTTTCTAAGTTCTGGCTTTATTAAAATACAGCCATCTCAATTACCAGCTACCTACACTGAACATAAAATTTGTCTAGGCGTAGAAAATCTGTTTAATCGGCGATTGTTTTTACAGAATTTCAACGAATTGTCTACCACTCTAATATATTGTTCCATGAACGGTTTCAAATTCTTTTCACTTACCTTACTGGAATACCTGCAAACAAGAGTGAACGAAAACTAAAAGTTAATAAAACCTATTCTAATATCATTTATTTAAAAATTTTAGACAATTCATTTTTTGCGTATTAATTCGCCCCGGACTTCGTTACAGCCGAAGAATTTGGCTGTTCCTTCTACTACCGGCGGCCATCTTTCTTACTTCCATGCCTCACTTTACAAGGACATTTCTAGAACGAGAAAGAAGTTCATTCCCATCGGATAACCTATTCTACATAATTACAATATCTACAACTACCCAGCTTGGTATGCACATTGCGCTTATCACTATTTAACGTATACTAATTTTTATTGATGATATTGTCTTTTTTCCCTAAACCTACCTATTGAACACATCCTATTACTACGTTTCTTTTACATTACTTGAATAATTCAAATCAACTTAATTATTCATTCAAATTATCTTTACGACTTTGAGTCGCCAGTCATTATCATTTTTCAACAGCCACACAGAAACATTTTAATAGTACTATTTAGGCGTTTCTTGTATGGCTGACAGAAACAGAAGAGCACAATCTCGTAATCAAATTAGGGAAAGACAAGAGCTAGAGTTAAAACAAGGCAAGCACAGGCACGACAAAATTTACCTACTCCTACAGTACATTCTATTCCTGATCTAAATGCTATCTTAGAAATAGTAGAAGACAGACTTACCGAACCTTACTCAAAACCTTATAATACTTACATTCTGATAATTATTTTACTAATTCTCCTATCACTAATCAAATCCTGATATTCCTCAAGAAATTCTAAATGATATTCCTGAGGAAAGACGTGACCTTTTACAGAGATACATTCAAAAAAAATAGTACAAGATGCACTGGACGCAAATGCTGCTCGTGGTAACCGTATTGTTGGTAACCCACAAGCAAATGCAGTCATCCCTGCACTACAGCAACTAAATACTTTTCCTCAAGATTTACATAACATGTTAATTATTGTCAATGCTCCTAATCCTAATATGAAAATTCTTTTTTATGATTCTAAGTCTAGTACTGCAAACCACTATCTGGTTGATGTCGAAACTTATTTTCGAGCACAGCATTATGACCGTGACCATTGGTTTAACTTAATCTCAAGCATTTTAGCAAAAGATAATAAGCAATGGTACAACCTCATTAAGCACAGCATTGGAACTTGGGAGCAATTCCGTAAGACATAAAGAAAGATTTATTATTTCTTTTACATTCATTTACTAATATAATATGTAAACATTTTTCAGTTATAATTATTATAAAATTCTAATAACGTTAATTACTACAAATCTTTCACATTAATGAAATAAGTTAATCCGTAGATTGAATTTCCTACAACAATGAAACCTTAATCACATTTCTACTGATTATTTCAGTCGTTCTATTCCTGAACGTATTAAAGATTTTGTTTAAGTTTATCATCTACAGCCTAGCCTATCAGAAATAATAGAATATTTTAGTCTGATTTTCTCTCACGATAAAATGTACGCGATTAAGAGTGGTATTTTGTATATTATGTATATTAAAAATCCTGTAGCAATTAAAAATTCTCACAGGTGGTGCAGTTAGCGCAATGCTTCTCGCACAATGTATAGAAAATCCTATAACGGTTCAGTCCTTCATAGGTAGTGCAGTTGACGAAATGTCACTCGCACATTATAATATAAAAATCCTACAGCGAAAATATTTCCTCGTAGGTAGTGCAGCTGGCGACAGGCCTCTCGCACAAATAGGGATAGGAATAACCTTCTGACCTCCCAAGATAATAGTAATTTTTGGCATGGAATGAACAAATTGTGATTTCCTAAGTACACCTTTGTACGAATGCCAAGGGTTTAGGTTTCTCACAACCACTGTTAACGAAAATGAAAATTAATTTAAAAAATTATCTGTTCCACTCCTACCAACCAATACGAAAACATTTATCGTATCTAATAATTAAATTCCATTATTCTACTTTCTAAAAATAATAGCAACTTCATGCTAACTGTCTTTACTATGACTCTTTGGGAAGTTCCCATAATTCCTTTACTTATTTGTTATTGTCTTCGTCATTAAAATTCTGTAAATAATACTAAATTTCAATTTAATTTCAATTGGCTAATTAAAAATATTTTGTCTCACAGTTATACTTAAGAATGTCTAAATATATGAAAAGCGAAATCAAAAAACTGTAACCAGCTTTGGTGTCCAAATCCAAAGATGTCTAATCGTGACGTGTGCCGAATTATTTGGCACTTCCTAACTTCCACCAATTAACGAGATCTGACATTATACTTTCACTAAACAGATAACAACTTTTCATAACCTAAAATTCGTATTATCATTCTATAATGTTCAATAAGCACCGATTTATTTTAATTATTACATGAATTCGGACAATTTAATGAATTTAAAATCATACTAAATTCTATCTTTCTTCTCCAGCTCTGCAAGTTAACAATGAAACTCTTCACCTCTACATTATAGTTTTTCGGTTCGTTCATCCTCAAAAATCGGATGCACGAAGTCGGAGGGGGAGAGTATTAGGCCGTATAATATGGCCTGCGCTGATGCACTATAAGAGAAATGAGCGGCAGAGGGAGAGGAGGAGCAAATCAAACAACGACGACGAAACCCAACTGACTCAGAACACTCTTCTTCGGGCTTAGGCCCCGACCACTACTCTTCGGCTCTAGCTCCTGCAACGACAATCTTGTTGTGGTCTGCCTGTCGTGCTTCGCCATTCCTTCAAATCTTATTTCAATTACCTTTGATTATTAATTATTATTCTTTCAGTTACTACTACTACTTATCATTTCTTATTGAATCTATTTGAGTGCAAATATCTGGCTAAATAATAATTGAACTGTGAGATAAACTATTATTGCGTTGAACTGGCATTACTGTATCGTGGCACTATAGAATTCATCCCCCGAGAACCGGCAATCATACTTGCACCGCATCCGTTGACTTTATATTATTAGTTTAGTGACTGGTTTGCAAATAGTAGCCTACCCTTCTCACTAACATTACTATTATTATTATTGTTAATTCTTCTTTCACCGTTGGAACCTAGTTGATATTAATATTGATAAACGTTAAAACCAATAATATTTGTGAGTAATTAATTTGATATAATTACAAATTAGGACAATTAATAAAACAAACAAATTACCCCCAACACGATTTGCAGCTATGAATTGTTCTGCTTCACTCCTTTTGTAAAAGCTTTTGAATTTTGCTTTAGAAAAAGATTTAACCTGTTTTTCAGCTTCATGCCACGAGTAATAAATACCAACCCGTCGTCCCACAGCTACGGCGTACATTTTCTTTGGACCCATGACGATATTTAAACTAAAACGTAAATAAATAAAATTACACAATCAATCAGAACGGTTCTAAAATATTAGACAAAAACTTCAGCCGGGTTTTTAAGCAATTCAAAGTTTTTTCCCAATGTAAGAATGACGAATTTGATCTTCAGTGTATAATCACTTTTTAAGCCAAACGTCACTATTTTTGCCTTTTTCTAACCTAACCTAATAAAAATGAATATAACAATTGTTTGGTTGTTACAATTTTATTAGGGTAGGTCAAAAAAGAGGCAAATAGTGACTAGTTTTGAAAATACTTGCGAAAATTTGGGTACGATTTTGCATTGGGAAAAAACTTAGAATTGCTTACTGTGTCCCGTTTGCAGCAACACAACCGTTGTTACCGCCAAGGCTATTATAAGGCAGTGCACTGCTATTTAAATAATAATAATGCTTTTAGACCAACGCAGCGAGATGGACGACGGATCTAATTCCGAAATAACTATGTTACAGGAATTGTGTTACCGATAGTGCTTGTACCTTTTAACCGCTGTTATCGATGTTACCGCTGTTCCCGCTACTGATGTGTTACCGCTAGCGATTGGATATTAATCCTGCTGCTGGATCTTTGGTAACAACGGTAACGTCGGTACCAGCAGCAACTAGGTACCGCTGTCTAAATACAGCCCCACTGACCAGAATGAGCTTGAACTATCCAAATAGACTACGAACTTTTAGCAAGTGTTTTAACAACTAAATTCTTACTTTCAAAAACTATACAGAAATAACAAGTCTTCCTTAAATAAAATCACTGTCCAAGCTACATGTTCCAATAATTCCGAATTTTAGCCGAATCTTTATCTACCTTTTAGCTAGCCTTTTCTAAAACTAAAAATAATGAAACCAAATACTCTTCCGTAATTTTAGCCGAATTTTTAGTTAGCTTTTAGTTATCGTTTTAAAATGACTAAATGTACCAATGCCTCCACCGTAATTTTATTCGAATTTTTAGTTAGCTTTTAGTTAGCCGTTTTAAAATGACGAAATGTACTAATGCCTCAACCATAATTTTAGTCAAATATTTAGTTAGCTTTTAGTTAGCAGTTTTAAAATGACTAAATGTACCAATGCCTCCACCGTAATTTTAGTCGAATTTTTAGCTAGCTTTTAGTTAGCCGTTTTAAAATTACTAAATGTACCAATGTGTCCTCTATAGGTTTAGTCAAATACGAATAGCCAGCCTAGCCTTTTAGCAATTGATACCAAACTTACCAAAATCTAGACGAATTTCAGATGGTAACTGACCGGTATCTTCAGATGGTAACTGACCGGTAACTTCAGATGGTAACTGACCGGCAACGTGGTACTGATTGTTATTTTATGATGATGATTAAGAATTAATTTTGATAATATTCTGGTTTCAGTAACTTTCAGATACTACAACTTCAAACGTTTTTTTGTAAATTGTATTAATTACAACATGTGTAAAACAAATAAATAATTATATTTTTGACAGTTTCTAACATATAAATTATAGTTTCCCACTTAAAAATTGTTTCGTGCCATTATATTTTAGTCAGCAAAAATTTTAAGTGTAATTGGTATTTAATTCAGTCTGAATCGGACGAATCTGAAGACGAGCTTTCATTGGAATCTTCCATATCATGAATATCAATGTCCTTATTGATAACACATTCAACATCCTTTAAAACAACTTTCTTAAAACATAACTTTTGTAAACTAAAATTGTCAATAACTTTTCATAACAAACTTACCAACTGTATCTTATCCTCTTTTGTTATCAATTGGTTTACGTGTAACTGAGTCACAACTTCGGAAAGAGTAAGTTTAGCCTTGCTACCAGCTTTATAAGTTGGAGTTTTGCATTGGATTGCGCACAATAACTTTTGAGCGGCGCTAAAGCAAAGACCATTTTTCATTAACTCAAATAAAATATAATTTTTTCCAGGTAAATCGTCTCTGTCAACCTGTAAAAGGCAATATAATTACTACTATTCTCTGAAATAATAAGAGTTTACCAAATATTTGTACAAACAGGATTATAAACAAAAGGTTTTCTTACAATTATTTTTTCATCTTCTTCATTTATCCAATTATGTCGGCGAAAAAATTTGACAATCGCGTTGATCCGTTTCGTTTCATATTTTAAATAGTTACTATTCACCCTTGCAATAAAAGTTTCATGCATTCCATGAAACAGCGGCTTCTTATTTCTTAATATTCTTCGGCTTGAAATACAGTAAAAAAAATTAAAATTACATTTTCAAATACTTACACTTCTAATAATTACTTCACTTTATTAAACCACTACAGTATATTTTTGACTTACTCAAACTCCATCTTTAAATTTAACCAATGAAATTTAGCTAATAAAGTAAACAACTTTGCTTTAAACCAGACCTTCTTAAATTTCAAGATGTCCTCCTTTTGTACAAAAAATTTAAATTTTAGTCAATCAACTCTCATTTTTAGTTTGCTTTTACCTAGCCATGAAAAATTGGCAAAATGTACCAATGCCTCCACAATAATTTTAGCCGAAATTTTAGTTAGCTTTTGGTTAGCCTTTTGGAAATGGCTAAAATTAGTTGTGGAGACATTGCGCAAATTATTTAGCCGAATTTTTAGTTAGCTTTTAGTTACCCTTTTTGGAAATGGCTAAAAATAGTGGTGAAGGCTTTGCGAAATTTATTTAGCCGAATTTTAAGTTAGCTTTTAGCTAGTTTTTTGGAAATGGCTAAAAATAGTTGTGGAGACATTGCGCAATTTATTTAGCCCAATTTTTAGCTAGCTTTTAGCTAGCCTTTTGAAAATGGCTAAATGTACCAATGCCTCCACCGTAATTTTAGTCAAATTTTTAGTTAGCTATTAGTTAGCCTTTTGGAAATGGCTAAAATTAGTTGTGGAGACATTGCGCGATTTATTTAGCCGGATTTTTAGTTAGCTTTTAGTTAGCCTTTTTGGAAATGGCTAAAAATAGTGGTGAAGGCTTTGCGCAATTTAATTAGCCGAATGTTTAGTTAGCTTTTAGTTAGCCTTTTAGAAAAGACTAAATGCACCAATGCCTCTCCCGAAATTTTAGTCAAATTTTTAGTTAGCTTTTAGTTAGCCTTTTGGAAATGGCTAAAAATGATTGTGGAGACATTTCGCAATTTATTTAGCCGCATTTTTAGCTAGCTTTTAGCTAGCCGTATGAAAATGGCTAAATGTACCAATGCCTTCACCATAATTTAAGATTTAGCCCAATTTTTAGTTAGCTTTTAGTTAGTCTTTTGGAAATGGCTAAAACTATTTGTGGAGATATTGCGGAATTTATTTAGCCGCATTTTTAGTTAGCTTTTATTTAGCCTTTTAGAAATGGCTAAAAATAGTTGTGGAGACATTGCGCAATTTATTTAGCCGCATTTTTAGTTAGCTTTTAGTTAGTCTTTCGTAAATGGCTAAAATTAGTTGTGGAGACATTGCGCAATTTATTTAGCCGGATTTTTAGTTAGCTTTTAGTTAGCCTTTTGGAAAAGACTAAATGCACCAATGCCTCTCCCGAAATTTTAGTCAAATGTTTAGTTAGCTTTTAGCTAGCCTTTTGCAAATGGCTAAAAATAGTTGTGGAGACATTGCGCAATTTATTTAGCCGCAGTTTTAGTTAGCTTTTAGTTAGCCTTTCGTAAATGGATAAAATTAGTTGTGGAGACATTGCGCAATTTATTTAGCCGGATTTTTGGTTCGCTTTTAGTTAGCCTTTCGTAAATGGCTAAAATTAGTTGTGGAGACATTGCGCAATTTATTTAGCCGGACTTTTAGTTCGCTTTTAGTTAGTCTTTTGGAAATAGGTAAAATTAGTTGTGGAGCTATGGAGCAATTTAGTTAGCCCATATTTTAGTTAGCTTTTAGCTAGCCTTTGGAAACTACTAAATATTCCAATGCCTCTACCGTAATTATTGATTTAGACGAATAGACTTAATTATTAAGTTAGGTTAAAAGGTTAGGTTAATGTCCCAATCAGTATATCTACCTTAGAAAATCATGTATTTACACTCGAAATGATAAAATGCGCCATAAAATTTATTTACGATGATTATAACCAGATTATTTAAATCCTAATAACAATTTTGAATAAACAGCATGTAAATTTGATTTCATTTGAAAATGCATCATGCGAATTATTGATTATCATTATAACTAGATTATATATTTAATAACTTTAGAAGCAGCATGTGTTTTGACATAACATAGACTGAAATCAATACATATTTAGCTAGCTATTAGTTAGCCTTTTAGTATCTTTTGGAATCGGTTAAAACTTTTAGCTAGCCTTCATAATCGACTAAATTATTTAAATTAGCTAGCATTTTGAATTGGCTAAATTATTAGGTTAGGTCTTTAGGTTAGGTTTGATGCCTCAATCAGCAAATATTTGACTAGATATCTTAGAGAACAGCCTTTGGAATGCCCTTAAGCTTTTAGCTACCTTATGGAATCGGCAAAAGCTTTTAGCTAGCCTTTATAATCGATTAAATTATTTAAATTAGCTAGCATTTTATATTGGCTAAATTATTAGGTTAGGTTTATAGGTTAGGTTTAATGTCCCAATCGATATATATATTACTCGGTATCTTAGACATGCATATATTTTCACTCGATATGATAGTGCGTCATGTAATTTATTAGATTATTTATTTCTGACAACCACTTCAGGAAAACAGCATGTGTTTCGACACAACATGTTATTACACGGCATGTGTTTGACCCCATATGATAGTATCTACTTTGAGTCGATATGATACTGCGCCATGTAGTTTATTCAAGTTAATTATAATTAGATTATTTATTTCTTTTAACAACTGCATATAAACAACATGTGTTTTCAAACAACAGACTGAATTCACTACATATTCAGCTAGCTTTTAGCTAGGCTTTAGATAAGGCTAAAGCTTTTAGCTACCTTTTGGAATCGGTTAAAGCTTTTAACTAGCCTTTATAATGAGATAAACTATTTAAGTAGCAATTTCAATGAAATACGAGAATAAATAAATGTTTGTAATTTTGAAACAAATAAATATTTGTATGTCCAATACGCATGCTTATTGCATATCTTTCGAAATTGATAGGATGGTTAACAGCTTTTAGCTATCTTTTGGAATCGGCTAAAGCTTTTAGCTAGCCTTCATAATCTTCTACATTATTTAAATTAGCTAGCAATTTTATTGGCTAAATAATTAGGTTAGATCTTTAGGTTAGGTTTAATGTCCCAATTAGCATATATTTGACTCGTTATTATTATTACCCGCATGTGTTTGACTGGATGTGATAGGACAGCATCAATTTTGACAGGATATGATAGAACAGCATCTATTTTGACTGGATGATAGAACAGCATCTATTTTGACTCGATATGATACTGCGCCATGTAATTTATTCATGATAGTTATAACTAGATTATTTATTTCTAATAACAACTTCAGATAAACAGTATGTGTGTGTTTTCACACAACATAGACTGAATGCAATACTTATTTAGCTATCTTTTGGAATCAGCTAAAGCATTTAGCTAGCCTTCATAATCGACTAAATTATTTAAATTAGCTAGCATTTTCAATTGGCTAAATTATTAGGTTAGGTTTATAGGTTAGGTTTGATGTCCCAATCAGCAAATATTTGACTAGATATTATAGAGAAGCATGAATATTTAGACTTCATATGATACTGTGCCATGTAATTTATTCAGGATCTTTATAATTAAACTATTTAATCCTGATAACAATTTGAGATAAACAGCATCAAATTTGACACGATATTAACGGAGTCAAATAAGTATTTAGCTCGTTTAAGCTAGCCTTAGGAATTGGCTATAGCTTTTAGCTAGCTTTAGGATACAACTAAAGCTTTTACATAGTTTTTGGAATCTGTAAAAGCTTTTGGCTAGCCTTTACAATCGACTAAATTATTTAAATTAGCTAGCATTTTTAATTGGCTAAAATTGTTAGGTTATGCAGCTATCATATTATTTTATATTTGGGCAGCTTTTAGCTAGCCTTTGGAATCGACTAAATTATTTAAATTTGCTAGCATTTTCAATTGGCTAAAATTATTAGGTTAGGCAGCTATCATATTTGTTTTATATTTGGGCAGCTTTTAGCTAGCCTTTGGAATTTAGGGTACGGTTAAAGCTTTTAGCTAGTTTTTGGAATGGTTTAAAGCTTTTAGCTAGCCTTTGGAATCTGCGAAAGCTTTTAGCTAGCTTTTGGAATCTGCGAAAGCTTTTAGCTAGCTTTTAGAATCGACTAAATTATTTAAATTAGCTAGCATTTTCAATTGGATTTGTTTTATATTTGGGCAGCTTTTAGCTAGCCTTTGGAATCGGCAATAGCTTTTAACTAGCTTTAGGGTACGGTTAAAGCTTTTAGCCAGTTTTTGGAATGGATTAAAGCTTTTAGCTAGCCTTTGGAATCCGCGAAAGCTTTTAGCCAGCTTTTGGAATCTGCGAAAGCTTTTAGCTAGCTTTTGGAATCTGCGAAAGCTTTTAGCTAGCTTTTGGAATCTGCGAAAGCTTTTAGCTAGCTTTTGAATACCGATCAAGCTTTTAGCTAGCTTTTAGAATCGGCTAAAGTTAGCTAGCCTTTGGATACGGCTAAAGCTTTTATCTAGCCTTTATATTTAGGATCATTATAACCAGTTCATTTATTTCTAATAACAACTTCAGATATACAGCAACATTCGTTATAATTATTTACAATTCATTTATTCATTTACACATCATTATAATCGTGATATTTAATCAAATACGATTATATATAATAATTTACAATGATGTTTAATCAAATACGATTAATTACAATGATATCATTTACGATTAATTAAAATCATTAACGATGATTTTTTAAAATTTACTATTAATTATAATCATTTAATTTATTCATTTACAATGATATTTAATCATCTACACATCATTAAAATCCTTTACAATGATAAATCATTTACACTGATATTTAATCATTTAGAAATCATTAAAATCATTATTTACAAATCATTAAAATCATTTACAAATCATTAAAATCATTTACAAATCATTAAAATCATTTACAAATCATTAAAATCATTTACAAATCATCAAAATTTTTACGATAATATAAAATCATTCAAAATGAAATTTAATCGTTTACAATTTACGACGATTCATACTCATTTTCGATTACAGATGATATTTAATCATTTGCGATGATATATAATTATGTACGATGATATATAATTATTTCCAATGTCGTTCACGATTTACGATGATTTATACTCATTTACGATTTATGATGATTTATACTCATTTACGATTTACGATAATATTTAATCATTTACGGTAATTTATAATCCTTTACGATTTCCGATATTTAATCATTTACAATTCATTTACGATTTATGATGATTTATACTCATTTACGATTTAAGATAATATTTAATCATTTACGGTAATTTATAATCCTTTACGATTTCCGATATTTAATCATTTACAACTCATTATAATCATTTACAATTCATTGTAATTGTTTACGTTGGTTTATAATCAATTGCGATGATTTATTGTCATTTCTATTCTTTAAAAACATTTACGATAATTTATAATCGTTTACAATTCGTTATAATCAATTGCTATTCATTATAATCATTTACGATAATTTTTAATCATTTACGATAATTTATAATCAATTACTTTATTTACAATTCGTTATAAAATCATTTAAATCATTTACAAATTTTTAAAATATATAATCATTTACAATGATAGATAATCATTTACAATGATAGATATATATTTATGATTTATTAAAATTTTTTACTATTCGTTTACGATGACATATAATCATTTACGATGATATATATTCGTTTTGGATAATACATATTATCATTTACGATGATGTATATTCGTTTACGATGATATATAATCATTTACGATGATATGTTATCATATACGATGATATATAATCATTTACAAGGATATATGTTTGTTTACCATGATATATAATCATTAACGATGATATATATTCGCTTACGATGATATATAATCAATTACGATATTATATATTCGTTTACGATAACATATATTCGTTTAGGACAATATATATAATGATTTACGATTACAATTTATGAAAATTATTTACAATTTATGAAAATTATTTACAATTTATGAAAATTATTTACAATGATATTTAATCATTTACAATTCATGGAAATCAGTTATTATGATATTTATTGATTTACAATTCATGAAAAGCATTTACAATATTTACAATTCATGAAAATCATTTACAATTATATTTAGCCATTTAAAATCAATTACAAGGGTATTAAGTCATATAAAATCAGTAACAATGATATTTAGTCATTTAAAATCAATTAAAATCATTTACATTAATATTTAGTCATTGACAATTCATCAAAATCATTTACAATCGAGAAAATCATTTACAATGATATTTAAAGATTTACAATTCAAGAAAATCATTGACATTGACATTTATTCATTTACAATGATATTTAATCATTTACAATGATATATAGTTACCTACGATGATATTATTTAATCATTTACGAGGATATTATTTAATCATTTACAATGCATGAAAATCATTTACAATTATATATAATCATTTACAATAATATATATTCATTTAGATAATATATAATCATTTACAATAATATATATTCATTTAGATAATATATAATCATTTACAATGATATTTAATCATTTACAATGACATTTAATCATTTACAATGATATTTAATCATTTACAATGACATTTAATCATTTACAATGATAAGTAATCATTTACGATGATAAGTAATCATTTACAATGATATTTAATCATTTACAATGACATTTAATCATTTACAATGATAAGTAATCATTTACGATGGTAAGTAATCATTTACAATGATATTTAATCATTTACAATGACATTTAATCATTTACAATGATATTTATTCATTTACAATGATATTTAATCATTTACAATGACATTTAATCATTTACAATGACATTTAATCATTTACAATGATAAGTAATCATTTTCGATGATAAGTAATCATTTACAATGATATTTAATCATTTACAATGATATTTATTCATTTACAATGACATTTATTCATTTACAATGACGTTTATTCATTTACAATGACGTTTATTCATTTACAATGACGTTTATTCATTTACAATGACGTTTATTCATTTACAATGACGTTTATTCATTTACAATGATATTTAATCATTTACAATGACGTTTATTCATTTACAATGACGTTTATTCATTTACAATAATATTTATTCATTTACAATGACGTTTATTCATTTACAATGATATTTATTCATTTACAATGATATTTATTCATTTACAATGACGTTTATTCATTTACAATGATATTTAATCATTTACAATGACGTTTATTCATTTACAATGACATTTAATCATTTACAATGATATTTAATCATCTACAATGATATTTATTCATTTACAATGATATTTAATCATTTACAATGACGTTTATTCATTTACAATGATATTTATTCATTTACAATGACGTTTATTCATTTACAATGATATTTAATCATTTACAATGATTATTTAATCATTTATAATGATATTTATTCATTTACAATGATATATATTCATTTACAATGATATATATTCATTTACAATGATATATATTCATTTACAATGACATTTAATCATTTACAATGACGTTTATTCATTTACAATGACGTTTATTCATTTACAATGATATTTATTCATTTACAATGATATTTATTCATTTACAATGACGTTTATTCATTTACAATGACGTTTAATCTTTACAATGACGTTTATTCATTTACAATGATATTTAATCATTTACAATGATATTTAATCATTTACAATGATATTTAATCATTTACAATGATATTTATTTATTTACAATGATATTTAATCATTTACAATGATATTTATTCATTTACAATGACGTTTAATCATTTACAATGATATTTATTCATTTACAATGACGTTTATTCATTTACAATGATATTTATTCATTTACAATGACGTTTATTCATTTACAATGATATTTATTCATTTACAATGACGTTTATTCATTTACAATGATATTTATTCATTTACAATGATATTTAATCATTTACAATGATATATATTCATTTACAATGATATTTAATCATTTACAATGACGTTTATTCATTTACAATGACGTTTATTCATTTACAATGACGTTTATTCATTTACAATGACGTTTATTCATTTACAATGATATTTATTCATTTACAATGACGTTTATTCATTTACAATGACGTTTATTCATTTACAATGACGTTTATTCATTTACAATGACGTTTATTCATTTACAATCACGTTTATTCATTGACAATGATATTTATTCATTTACAATGACGTTTATTCATTTACAATGACGTTTATTCATTTACAATGACGTTTATTCATTTACAATGATATTTAATCATTTACAATGACGTTTATTCATTTACAATGACGTTTATTCATTTACAATGATATTTATTCATTTACAATGACGTTTATTCATTTACAATGATATTTATTCATTTACAATGACGTTTATTCATTTACAATGACATTTCATCATTTACAATGACATTTAATCATTTACAATGTCATTTAATCATTTATAATGATATTTAATCATTTATAATGATATTTATTCATTTATAATGACATTTAATCATTTACAATGATATTTAATCATTTACAATGACGTTTATTCATTTACAATGATATTTATTCATTTACAATGACGTTTATTCATTTACAATGATATTTATTCATTTACAATGACGTTTATTCATTTACAATGACATTTCATCATTTACAATGACATTTAATCATTTACAATGTCATTTAATCATTTATAATGATATTTAATCATTTATAATGATATTTATTCATTTATAATGACATTTAATCATTTACAATGATATTTAATCATTTACAATGATATTTATTCATTTACAATGACATTTAATCATTTACAATGACATTTAATCATTTACAATGATATTTAATCATTTACAATGATATTTATTCATTTACAATGACATTTAATCATTTACAATGACATATATTCATTTATAATGACATTTAATCATTTACAATGACATATATTCATTTATAATGACATTTAATCATTTACAATGACATATATTCATTTATAATGACATTTAATCATTTACAATGATATATATTCATTTATAATGACATTTAATCATTAACAATGACATATATTCATTTATAATGATATTTAATCATTTACAATGATATATATTCATTTACAATGATATTTAATCATTTACAATGATATATATTCATTTACAATGATATTTAATCATTTACAATGATGTATATTCATTTACAATGATATTTAATCATTTACAATGACATTTATTTATTTACAATGACATTTAATCATTTACAATGACGTTTATTCATTTACAATGACGTTTATTCATTTACAATGATATTTATTCATTTACAATGACATTTATTCATTTACAATGACGTTTATTCATTTACAATGACATTTAATCATTTACAATGACGTTTATTCATTTACAATGACATTTAATCATTTACAATGACGTTTATTCATTTACAATGACATTTAATCATTTACAATGACGTTTATTCATTTACAATGACGTTTATTCATTTACAATGACATTTATTCATTTACAATGACGTTTATTCATTTACAATGACATTTAATCATTTACAATGACGTTTATTCATTTACAATGACATTTTATCATTTATAATGACGTTTATTCATTTACAATGACATTTAATCATTTATAAAGACGTTTATTCATTTACAATGACATTTATTCATTTACAATGACGTTTATTCATTTACAATGACATTTAATCATTTATAATGATATTTAATCATTTATAATGATATTTATTCATTTATAATGACATTTAATCATTTACAATGATATTTAATCATTTACAATGATATTTATTCATTTACAATGACATTTAATCATTTACAATGACATTTAATCATTTACAATGATATTTAATCATTTACAATGATATTTATTCATTTACAATGACATTTAATCATTTACAATGACATATATTCATTTATAATGACATTTAATCATTTACAATGATATATTTTCATTTATAATGACATTTAATCATTAACAATGACATATATTCATTTATAATGATATTTAATCATTTACAATGATATATATTCATTTACAATGATATTTAATCATTTACAATGATATATATTCATTTACAATGATATTTAATCATTTACAATGATGTATATTCATTTACAATGATATTTAATCATTTACAATGACATTTATTTATTTACAATGACATTTATTTATTTACAATGACATTTAATCATTTACAATGACGTTTATTCATTTACAATGACGTTTATTCATTTACAATGATATTTATTCATTTACAATGACGTTTATTCATTTACAATGATATTTATTCATTTACAATGATATTTAATCATTTACAATGACGTTTATTCATTTACAATGATATATATTCATTTACAATGATATTTAATCATTTACAATGATATTTAATCATTTACAATGATATTTATTCATTTACAATGACATTTATTCATTTACAATGACATTTATTCATTTACAATGACATTTATTCATTTACAATGACATTTAATCATTTACAATGATATTTATTCATTTACAATGATATTTAATCATTTACAATGATATTTATTCATTTACAATGATATTTAATCATTTACAATGATATTTATTCATTTACAATGACATTTAATCATTTACAATGACGTTTATTCATTTACAATGACGTTTATTCATTTACAATGACATTTATTCATTTACAATGACGTTTATTCATTTACAATGACGTTTATTCATTTACAATGACATTTAATCATTTACAATGACGTTTATTCATTTACAATGACATTTTATCATTTATAATGACGTTTATTCATTTACAATGACATTTAATCATTTATAATGACGTTTATTCATTTACAATGACATTTCATCATTTACAATGACATTTAATCATTTACAATGACATTTAATCATTTATAATGATATTTAATCATTTATAATGATATTTATTCATTTATAATGACATTTAATCATTTACAATGATATTTAATCATTTACAATGATATTTATTCATTTACAATGACATTTAATCATTTACAATGACATTTAATCATTTACAATGATATTTAATCATTTACAATGATATATATTCATTTATAATGACATTTAATCATTAACAATGACATATATTCATTTATAATGATATTTAATCATTTACAATGATATATATTCATTTACAATGATATTTAATCATTTACAATGATATATATTCATTTACAATGATATTTAATCATTTACAATGATGTATATTCATTTACAATGATATTTAATCATTTACAATGACATTTATTTATTTACAATGACATTTAATCATTTACAATGACGTTTATTCATTTACAATGACATTTAATCATTTACAATGATATATATTCATTTACAATGATATTTAATCATTTACAATGATATTTAATCATTTACAATGATATTCATTTACAATGATTCATTTACAATGACGTTTATTCATTTACAATGATATTTAATCATTTACAATGACGTTTATTCATTTACAATGATATTTATTCATTTACAATGACATTTAATCATTTACAATGATATTTATTCATTTACAATGATATTTAATCATTTACAATGATATTTATTCATTTACAATGATATTTAATCATTTACAATGACATTTAATCTTCATTTACAATGACATTTATTCATTTACAATGACGTTTATTCATTTACAATGATATTTATTCATTTACAATGACGTTTATTCATTTACAATGATATTTATTCATTTACAATGACGTTTATTCATTTACAATGATATTTATTCATTTACAATGATATTTATTCATTTACAATGACGTTTATTCATTTACAATGATATTTATTCATTTACAATGACGTTTATTCATTTACAATGATATTTATTCATTTACAATGACGTTTATTCATTTACAATGATATTTATTCATTTACAATGACGTTTATTCATTTACAATGATATTTATTCATTTACAATGACGTTTATTCATTTACAATGATATTTATTCATTTACAATGACGTTTATTCATTTACAATGATATTTAATCATTTACAATGACGTTTATTCATTTACAATGACATTTAATCATTTACAATGACGTTTATTCATTTACAATGATATTTAATCATTTACAATGACGTTTATTCATTTACAATGACATTTAATCATTTACAATGACGTTTATTCATTTACAATGACGTTTATTCATTTACAATGACGTTTATTCATTTACAATGACGTTTATTCATTTACAATGACGTTTATTCATTTACAATGACGTTTATTCATTTACAATGACGTTTATTCATTTACAATGACGTTTATTCATTTACAATGATATTTATTCATTTACAATGACGTTTATTCATTTACAATGACGTTTATTCATTTACAATGACGTTTATTCATTTACAATGACGTTTATTCATTTACAATGATATTTATTCATTTACAATGACGTTTATTCATTTACAATGATATTTATTCATTTACAATGACGTTTATTCATTTACAATGATATTTAATCATTTACAATGACGTTTATTCATTTACAATGATATTTAATCATTTACAATGATTTATATTCATTTACAATGATATTTAATCATTTACAATGATTTATATTCATTTACAATGATATTTAATCATTTACAATGATATATATTCATTTACAATGATATTTAATCATTTACAATGATATATATTCATTTACAATGACATTTATTCATTTACAATGATATTTATTCATTTACAATGACATTTATTCATTTACAATGATATTTATTCATTTACAATGACATTTATTCATTTACAATGACGTTTATTCATTTACAATGACATTTAATCATTTACAATGACGTTTATTCATTTACAATGACATTTAATCATTTACAATGACGTTTATTCATTTACAATGACATTTAATCATTTACAATGACGTTTATTCATTTACAATGACATTTAATCATTTACAATGACGTTTATTCATTTACAATGACGTTTATTCATTTACAATGACATTTATTCATTTACAATGACGTTTATTCATTTACAATGACATTTAATCATTTACAATGACATTTATTCATTTACAATGATATTTAATCATTTACAATGATATATATTCATTTACAATGATATTTATTCATTTACAATGACATTTATTCATTTACAATGACATTTATTCATTTACAATGACATTTATTCATTTACAATGACATTTATTCATTTACAATGATATTTATTCATTTACAATGACATTTAATCATTTACAATGACGTTTATTCATTTACAATGACATTTAATCATTTACAATGACGTTTATTCATTTACAATGACATTTAATCATTTACAATGACGTTTATTCATTTACAATGACGTTTATTCATTTACAATGACATTTATTCATTTACAATGACGTTTATTCATTTACAATTACATTTAATCATTTACAATGACGTTTATTCATTTACAATGACATTTTATCATTTATAATGACGTTTATTCATTTACAATGACATTTAATCATTTATAATGACGTTTATTCATTTACAATGACATTTCATCATTTACAATGACATTTAATCATTTACAATGACATTTAATCATTTATAATGATATTTAATCATTTATAATGATATTTATTCATTTATAATGACATTTAATCATTTACAATGATATTTAATCATTTACAATGATATTTATTCATTTATAATGATATTTATTCATTTATAATGACATTTAATCATTTACAATGATATTTAATCATTTACAATGATATTTATTCATTTACAATGACATTTAATCATTTACAATGACATTTAATCATTTACAATGATATTTAATCATTTACAATGATATTTATTCATTTATAATGACATTTAATCATTTACAATGACATATATTCATTTATAATGACATTTAATCATTTACAATGATATATATTCATTTATAATGACATTTAATCATTAACAATGACATAAATGACGTTTATTCATTTACAATGACGTTTATTCATTTACAATGATATTTATTCATTTACAATGACGTTTATTCATTTACAATGATATTTATTCATTTACAATGATATTTAATCATTTACAATGACGTTTATTCATTTACAATGATATATATTCATTTACAATGATATTTAATCATTTACAATGATATTTAATCATTTACAATGATATTTATTCATTTACAATGACATTTATTCATTTACAATGACATTTAATCATTTACAATGATATTTATTCATTTACAATGATATTTAATCATTTACAATGATATTTATTCATTTACAATGATATTTAATCATTTACAATGACATTTAATCATTTACAATGACATTTATTCATTTACAATGACATTTAATCATTTACAATGACATTTATTCATTTACAATGATATTTATTCATTTACAATGACGTTTATTCATTTACAATGATATTTATTCATTTACAATGACGTTTATTCATTTACAATGATATTTATTCATTTACAATGACGTTTATTCATTTACAATGATATTTAATCATTTACAATGATATATATTCATTTACAATGACATTTATTCATTTACAATGATATTTATTCATTTACAATGACATTTATTCATTTACAATGATATTTATTCATTTACAATGACATTTATTCATTTACAATGACGTTTATTCATTTACAATGACATTTAATCATTTACAATGACGTTTATTCATTTACAATGACATTTAATCATTTACAATGACGTTTATTCATTTACAATGACATTTAATCATTTACAATGACGTTTATTCATTTACAATGACGTTTATTCATTTACAATGACATTTATTCATTTACAATGACGTTTATTCATTTACAATGACATTTAATCATTTACAATGACATTTATTCATTTACAATGACGTTTATTCATTTACAATGACATTTAATCATTTACAATGACGTTTATTCATTTACAATGACATTTAATCATTTACAATGACGTTTATTCATTTACAATGACATTTAATCATTTACAATGACGTTTATTCATTTACAATGACATTTAATCATTTACAATGACGTTTATTCATTTACAATGACATTTTATCATTTATAATGACGTTTATTCATTTACAATGACATTTAATCATTTATAATGACGTTTATTCATTTACAATGACATTTAATCATTTATAATGACGTTTATTCATTTACAATGACATTTCATCATTTACAATGACATTTAATCATTTACAATGACATTTAATCATTTATAATGATATTTAATCATTTATAATGATATTTATTCATTTATAATGACATTTAATCATTTACAATGATATTTAATCATTTACAATGATATTTATTCATTTACAATGACATTTAATCATTTACAATGACATTTAATCATTTACAATGACATTTAATCATTTATAATGATATTTATTCATTTATAATGACATTTATTCATTTATAATGACATTTAATCATTTATAATGATATTTAATCATTTACAATGATATTTATTCATTTACAATGACATTTAATCATTTACAATGACATTTAATCATTTACAATGATATTTAATCATTTACAATGATATTTATTCATTTACAATGACATTTAATCATTTACAATGACATATATTCATTTATAATGACATTTAATCATTTACAATGATATATATTCATTTATAATGACATTTAATCATTAACAATGACATATATTCATTTATAATGATATTTAATCATTTACAATGATATATATTCATTTACAATGATATTTAATCATTTACAATTATATATATTCATTTACAATGATATTTAATCATTTACAATGATATATATTCATTTACAATGATATTTAATCATTTACAATGATATATATTCATTTATAATGACATTTAATCATTAACAATGACATATATTCATTTATAATGATATTTAATCATTTACAATGATATATATTCATTTACAATGATATTTAATCATTTACAATGATATATATTCATTTACAATGATATTTAATCATTTACAATGATATATATTCATTTACAATGATATTTAATCATTTACAATGATATTTAATCATTTACAATGATATTTATTCATTTACAATGACATTTAATCATTTACAATGATATTTATTCATTTACAATGATATTTAATCATTTACAATGATATTTATTCATTTACAATGATATTTAATCATTTACAATGGCATTTAATCATTTACAATGACATTTATTCATTTACAATGACATTTAATCATTTACAATGACATTTATTCATTTACAATGATATTTATTCATTTACAATGACGTTTATTCATTTACAATGACATTTATTCATTTACAATGACGTTTATTCATTTACAATGATATTTATTCATTTACAATGACGTTTATTCATTTACAATGATATTTAATCATTTACAATGATATTTATTCATTTACAATGACGTTTATTCATTTACAATGATATTTATTCATTTACAATGACGTTTATTCATTTACAATGATATTTATTCATTTACAATGACGTTTATTCATTTACAATGATATTTAATCATTTACAATGACGTTTATTCATTTACAATGACATTTAATCATTTACAATGACATTTATTCATTTACAATGATATTTAATCATTTACAATGACGTTTATTCATTTACAATGACGTTTATTCATTTACAATGACATTTAATCATTTACAATGACGTTTATTCATTTACAATGACATTTAATCATTTACAATGACGTTTATTCATTTACAATGACGTTTATTCATTTACAATGACATTTATTCATTTACAATGACGTTTATTCATTTACAATGACATTTAATCATTTACAATGACGTTTATTCATTTACAATGACATTTTATCATTTATAATGACGTTTATTCATTTACAATGACATTTAATCATTTATAATGACGTTTATTCATTTACAATGACATTTCATCATTTACAATGACATTTAATCATTTACAATGACATTTAATCATTTATAATGATATTTAATCATTTATAATGATATTTATTCATTTATAATGACATTTAATCATTTACAATGATATTTAATCATTTACAATGATATTTATTCATTTACAATGACATTTAATCATTTACAATGACATATATTCATTTATAATGACATTTAATCATTTACAATGATATATATTCATTTATAATGACATTTAATCATTAACAATGACATATATTCATTTATAATGATATTTAATCATTTACAATGATATATATTCATTTACAATGATATTTAATCATTTACAATGATATATATTCATTTACAATGATATTTAATCATTTACAATGATGTATATTCATTTACAATGATATTTAATCATTTACAATGATATATATTCATTTACAATGATATTTAATCATTTACAATGATGTATATTCATTTACAATGATATTTAATCATTTACAATGATATATATTCGTTTACAATGATATTTAATCATTTACAATGATATATATTCATTTACAATGATATTTAATCATTTACAATGATATATATTCATTTACAATGATATTTAATCATTTACAATGATATATATTCATTTACAATGATATTTAATCATTTACAATGATATATATTCATTTACAATGATATTTAATCATTTACAATGATATTTATTCATTTACAATGATATTTAATCATTTACAATGACATTTATTCATTTTATTAAATTCATTGCAGTCATGGATGATGGTTTAAAATTATATACGGGAGTTTATAATCTGTGATGATGGTTTAAAATCATTTAGGAGGATTTATAAACATTTAAAATTCAATAAAATCATTTACAACGATATTTAATCATTTATGATGATAAGTAATCATTTACAATGACATTTAACTATTTACGGTGATATGCAATCATTTACAATGATATTTAATCATTTTCAAAAATCATTTACAGTGATATATAATCATTTAAAAAAATCATTTAGGATGATATATAATCATTTAAAAAAATTATTTAGGATGATATATAATCATTTAAAAAAATTATTTAGGATGATATATAATCATTTAAAAAAATCATTTATTAAAATTATTTAAAATGAATGGCACTTATTTATTTACAATGCATGAAAATCATTAACAATTTAATAATCATTTACAATGATATTAAATCATTTACAACGATTAACAATTTATTAAAATCATTAACAATTCATAAAAATCATTTACAATTCATGAAAATCATTTTTGTCGAAGCAAATCGCTTTTATAATTTTTAAGACTGCTGATTTAAAAATAAATTCTAAATGTTTAATTTTTGAGTGTTTTGTGTTTAATTTATTTGTGTGCTACTTTACAACAAACTTTTTAGCCGAATCTCTAGCCCTGTTTTAGCTAGCTTTTAAAATCAGCTAAATGTATCTATACCTCCAACAAACATTTTAGCCGAATCTCTAGCCCTGTTTTAGCTAGCTTTTAAAATCAGCTAAATGTATCTATACCTCCAACAAACATTTTAGCCGAATCTCTAGCCCTGTTTTAGCTAGCTTTTAAAATCAGCTAAATGTATCTATACCTCCAACAAACATTTTAGCCGAATCTCTAGCCCTGTTTTAGCTAGCTTTTAAAATCAGCTAAATGTATCTATACCTCCAACAAACATTTTAGCCGAATCTCTAGCCCTGTTTTAGCTAGCTTTTAAAATCAGCTAAATGTATCTATACCTCCAACAAACATTTTAGCCGAATCTCTAGCCCTGTTTTAGCTAGCTTTTAAAATCAGCTAAATGTATCTATACCTCCAACAAACATTTTAGCCGAATCTCTAGCCCACTTTTAGCTAGCTTTTAAAATCAGCTAAATGTATCTATACCTCCAACAAACATTTTAGCCGAATCTCTAGCCCACTTTTAGCTAGCTTTTAAAATCAGCTAAATGTATCTATACCTATACCTCCAACAAACATTTTAGCCGAATCTCTAGCGATTAGCTAGCTTAAAATCAGCTAAATGTATCTATACCTCCAACAAACATTTTACGAATCTCTTTTTTAGCTAGCTTTTAAAATCAGCTAAATGTATCTATACCTCCAACAAACATTTTAGCCGAATCTCTAGCGAATTGCTTAGCTAGCTTTAAAATCAGCTAATATCTATACCTCCAACAAACATTTTTTAGCTAGCTCAGCTTTTTATAAAATCAGAAACTAAATGTAAATGTTTAATTTATCTGCTATACCTCAACAAACTTTTTAGCCGAATCTCTAGCCCTGTTTTAGCTAGCTTTTAAAATCAGCTAAATGTATCTATACCTCCAACAAACATTTTAGCCGAATCTCTAGCCCTGTTTTAGCTAGCTTTTAAAATCAGCTAAATGTATCTATACCTCCAACAAACATTTTAGCCGAATCTCTAGCCCTGTTTTAGCTAGCTTTTAAAATCAGCTAAATGTATCTATACCTCCAACAAACATTTTAGCCGAATCTCTAGCCCTGTTTTAGCTAGCTTTTAAAATCAGCTAAATGTATCTATACCTCCAACAAACATTTTAGCCGAATCTCTAGCCCTGTTTTAGCTAGCTTTTAAAATCAGCTAAATGTATCTATACCTCCAACAAACATTTTAGCCGAATCTCTAGCCCTGTTGTAGCTAGCTTTTAAAATCAGCTAAATGTATCTATACCTCCAACAAACATTTTAGCCGAATCTCTAGCCCACTTTTAGCTAGCTTTTAAAATCAGCTAAATGTATCTATACCTCCAACAAACATTTTAGCCGAATCTCTAGCCCTGTTGTAGCTAGCTTTTAAAATCAGCTAAATGTATCTATACCTCCAACAAACATTTTAGCCGAATCTCTAGCCCACTTTTAGCTAGCTTTTAAAATCAGCTAAATGTATCTATACCTCCAACAAACATTTTAGCCGAATCTCTAGCCCTGTTTTAGCTAGCTTTTAAAATCAGCTAAATGTATCTATACCTCCAACAAACATTTTAGCCGAATCTCTAGCCCACTTTTAGCTAGCTTTTAAAATCAGCTAAATGTATCTATACCTCCAACAAACATTTTAGCCGAATCTCTAGCCCTGTTGTAGCTAGCTTTTAAAATCAGCTAAATGTATCTATACCTCCAACAAACATTTTAGCCGAATCTCTAGCCCTGTTTTAGCTAGCTTTTAAAATCAGCTAAATGTATCTATACCTCCAACAAACATTTTAGCCGAATCTCTAGCCCACTTTTAGCTAGCTTTTAAAATCAGCTAAATGTATCTATACCTCCAACAAACATTTTAGCCGAATCTCTAGCCCACTTTTAGCTAGCTTTTAAAATCAGCTAAATGTATCTATACCTCCAACAAACATTTTAGCCGAATCTCTAGCCCTGTTTTAGCTAGCTTTTAAAATCAGCTAAATGTATCTATACCTCCAACAAACATTTTAGCCGAATCTCTAGCCCTGTTTTAGCTAGCTTTTAAAATCAGCTAAATGTATCTATACCTCCAACAAACATTTTAGCCGAATCTCTAGCCCACTTTTAGCTAGCTTTTAAAATCAGCTAAATGTATCTATACCTCCAACAAACATTTTAGCCGAATCTCTAGCCCACTTTTAGCTAGCTTTTAAAATCAGCTAAATGTATCTATACCTCCAACAAACATTTTAGCCGAATCTCTAGCCCACTTTTAGCTAGCTTTTAAAATCAGCTAAATGTATCTATACCTCCAACAAACATTTTAGCCGAATCTCTAGCCCACTTTTAGCTAGCTTTTAAAATCAGCTAAATGTATCTATACCTCCAACAAACATTTTAGCCGAATCTCTAGCCCACTTTTAGCTAGCTTTTAAAATCAGCTAAATGTATCTATACCTCCAACAAACATTTTAGCCGAATCTCTAGCCCACTTTTAGCTAGCTTTTAAAATCAGCTAAATGTATCTATACCTCCAACAAACATTTTAGCCGAATCTCTAGCCCACTTTTAGCTAGCTTTTAAAATCAGCTAAATGTATCTATACCTCCAACAAACATTTTAGCCGAATCTCTAGCCCTGTTTTAGCTAGCTTTTAAAATCAGCTAAATGTATCTATACCTCCAACAAACATTTTAGCCGAATCTCTAGCCCACTTTTAGCTAGCTTTTAAAATCAGCTAAATGTATCTATACCTCCAACAAACATTTTAGCCGAATCTCTAGCCCACTTTTAGCTAGCTTTTAAAATCAGCTAAATGTATCTATACCTCCAACAAACATTTTAGCCGAATCTCTAGCCCACTTTTAGCTAGCTTTTAAAATCAGCTAAATGTATCTATACCTCCAACAAACATTTTAGCCGAATCTCTAGCCCACTTTTAGCTAGCTTTTAAAATCAGCTAAATGTATCTATACCTCCAACAAACATTTTAGCCGAATCTCTAGCCCACTTTTAGCTAGCTTTTAAAATCAGCTAAATGTATCTATACCTCCAACAAACATTTTAGCCGAATCTCTAGCCCACTTTTAGCTAGCTTTTAAAATCAGCTAAATGTATCTATACCTCCAACAAACATTTTAGCCGAATCTCTAGCCCACTTTTAGCTAGCTTTTAAAATCAGCTAAATGTATCTATACCTCCAACAAACATTTTAGCCGAATCTCTAGCCCTGTTTTAGCTAGCTTTTAAAATCAGCTAAATGTATCTATACCTCCAACAAACATTTTAGCCGAATCTCTAGCCCACTTTTAGCTAGCTTTTAAAATCAGCTAAATGTATCTATACCTCCAACAAACATTTTAGCCGAATCTCTAGCCCACTTTTAGCTAGCTTTTAAAATCAGCTAAATGTATCTATACCTCCAACAAACATTTTAGCCGAATCTCTAGCCCACTTTTAGCTAGCTTTTTAAAATCAGCTAAATGTATCTATACCTCCAACAAACATTTTAGCCGAATCTCTAGCCCACTTTTAGCTAGCTTTTAAAATCAGCTAAATGTATCTATACCTCCAACAAACATTTTAGCCGAATCTCTAGCCCTGTTTTAGCTAGCTTTTAAAATCAGCTAAATGTATCTATACCTCCAACAAACATTTTAGCCGAATCTCTAGCCCACTTTTAGCTAGCTTTTAAAATCAGCTAAATGTATCTATACCTCCAACAAACATTTTAGCCGAATCTCTAGCCCACTTTTAGCTAGCTTTTAAAATCAGCTAAATGTATCTATACCTCCAACAAACATTTTAGCCGAATCTCTAGCCCACTTTTAGCTAGCTTTTAAAATCAGCTAAATGTATCTATACCTCCAACAAACATTTTAGCCGAATCTCTAGCCCACTTTTAGCTAGCTTTTAAAATCAGCTAAATGTATCTATACCTCCAACAAACATTTTAGCCGAATCTCTAGCCCACTTTTAGCTAGCTTTTAAAATCAGCTAAATGTATCTATACCTCCAACAAACATTTTAGCCGAATCTCTAGCCCACTTTTAGCTAGCTTTTAAAATCAGCTAAATGTATCTATACCTCCAACAAACATTTTAGCCGAATCTCTAGCCCACTTTTAGCTAGCTTTTAAAATCAGCTAAATGTATCTATACCTCCAACAAACATTTTAGCCGAATCTCTAGCCCACTTTTAGCTAGCTTTTAAAATCAGCTAAATGTATCTATACCTCCAACAAACATTTTAGCCGAATCTCTAGCCCTGTTTTAGCTAGCTTTTAAAATCAGCTAAATGTATCTATACCTCCAACAAACATTTTAGCCGAATCTCTAGCCCTGTTTTAGCTAGCTTTTAAAATCAGCTAAATGTATCTATACCTCCAACAAACATTTTAGCCGAATCTCTAGCCCTGTTTTAGCTAGCTTTTAAAATCAGCTAAATGTATCTATACCTCCAACAAACATTTTAGCCGAATCTCTAGCCCACTTTTAGCTAGCTTTTTAAAATCAGCTAAATGTATCTATACCTCCAACAAACATTTTAGCCGAATCTCTAGCCCACTTTTAGCTAGCTTTTAAAATCAGCTAAATGTATCTATACCTCCAACAAACATTTTAGCCGAATCTCTAGCCCACTTTTAGCTAGCTTTTAAAATCAGCTAAATGTATCTATACCTCCAACAAACATTTTAGCCGAATCTCTAGCCCACTTTTAGCTAGCTTTTAAAATCAGCTAAATGTATCTATACCTCCAACAAACATTTTAGCCGAATCTCTAGCCCACTTTTAGCTAGCTTTTAAAATCAGCTAAATGTATCTATACCTCCAACAAACATTTTAGCCGAATCTCTAGCCCTGTTTTAGCTAGCTTTTAAAATCAGCTAAATGTATCTATACCTCCAACAAACATTTTAGCCGAATCTCTAGCCCTGTTTTAGCTAGCTTTTAAAATCAGCTAAATGTATCTATACCTCCAACAAACATTTTAGCCGAATCTCTAGCCCTGTTTTAGCTAGCTTTTAAAATCAGCTAAATGTATCTATACCTCCAACAAACATTTTAGCCGAATCTCTAGCCCACTTTTAGCTAGCTTTTAAAATCAGCTAAATGTATCTATACCTCCAACAAACATTTTAGCCGAATCTCTAGCCCACTTTTAGCTAGCTTTTAAAATCAGCTAAATGTATCTATACCTCCAACAAACATTTTAGCCGAATCTCTAGCCCTGTTTTAGCTAGCTTTTAAAATCAGCTAAATGTATCTATACCTCCAACAAACATTTTAGCCGAATCTCTAGCCCACTTTTAGCTAGCTTTTAAAATCAGCTAAATGTATCTATACCTCCAACAAACATTTTAGCCGAATCTCTAGCCCACTTTTAGCTAGCTTTTAAAATCAGCTAAATGTATCTATACCTCCAACAAACATTTTAGCCGAATCTCTAGCCCACTTTTAGCTAGCTTTTTAAAATCAGCTAAATGTATCTATACCTCCAACAAACATTTTAGCCGAATCTCTAGCCCACTTTTAGCTAGCTTTTAAAATCAGCTAAATGTATCTATACCTCCAACAAACATTTTAGCCGAATCTCTAGCCCACTTTTAGCTAGCTTTTAAAATCAGCTAAATGTATCTATACCTCCAACAAACATTTTAGCCGAATCTCTAGCCCACTTTTAGCTAGCTTTTAAAATCAGCTAAATGTATCTATACCTCCAACAAACATTTTAGCCGAATCTCTAGCCCACTTTTAGCTAGCTTTTAAAATCAGCTAAATGTATCTATACCTCCAACAAACATTTTAGCCGAATCTCTAGCCCACTTTTAGCTAGCTTTTAAAATCAGCTAAATGTATCTATACCTCCAACAAACATTTTAGCCGAATCTCTAGCCCACTTTTTAGCTAGCTTTTAAAATCAGCTAAATGTATCTATACCTCCAACAAACATTTTAGCCGAATCTCTAGCCCACTTTTAGCTAGCTTTTAAAATCAGCTAAATGTATCTATACCTCCAACAAACATTTTAGCCGAATCTCTAGCCCACTTTTAGCTAGCTTTTAAAATCAGCTAAATGTATCTATACCTCCAACAAACATTTTAGCCGAATCTCTAGCCCTGTTTTAGCTAGCTTTTAAAATCAGCTAAATGTATCTATACCTCCAACAAACATTTTAGCCGAATCTCTAGCCCACTTTTAGCTAGCTTTTTAAAATCAGCTAAATGTATCTATACCTCCAACAAACATTTTAGCCGAATCTCTAGCCCACTTTTAGCTAGCTTTTTAAAATCAGCTAAATGTATCTATACCTCCAACAAACATTTTAGCCGAATCTCTAGCCCACTTTTAGCTAGCTTTTTAAAATCAGCTAAATGTATCTATACCTCCAACAAACATTTTAGCCGAATCTCTAGCCCACTTTTAGCTAGCTTTTAAAATCAGCTAAATGTATCTATACCTCCAACAAACATTTTAGCCGAATCTCTAGCCCACTTTTAGCTAGCTTTTAAAATCAGCTAAATGTATCTATACCTCCAACAAACATTTTAGCCGAATCTCTAGCCCTGTTTTAGCTAGCTTTTAAAATCAGCTAAATGTATCTATACCTCCAACAAACATTTTAGCCGAATCTCTAGCCCTGTTTTAGCTAGCTTTTAAAATCAGCTAAATGTATCTATACCTCCAACAAACATTTTAGCCGAATCTCTAGCCCTGTTTTAGCTAGCTTTTAAAATCAGCTAAATGTATCTATACCTCCAACAAACATTTTAGCCGAATCTCTAGCCCACTGTTTTAGCTAGCTTTTAAAATCAGCTAAATGTATCTATACCTCCAACAAACATTTTAGCCGAATCTCTAGCCCTGTTTTAGCTAGCTTTTAAAATCAGCTAAATGTATCTATACCTCCAACAAACATTTTAGCCGAATCTCTAGCCCTGTTTTAGCTAGCTTTTAAAATCAGCTAAATGTATCTATACCTCCAACAAACATTTTAGCCGAATCTCTAGCCCACTTTTAGCTAGCTTTTAAAATCAGCTAAATGTATCTATACCTCCAACAAACATTTTAGCCGAATCTCTAGCCCACTTTTAGCTAGCTTTTAAAATCAGCTAAATGTATCTATACCTCCAACAAACATTTTAGCCGAATCTCTAGCCCACTTTTAGCTAGCTTTTAAAATCAGCTAAATGTATCTATACCTCCAACAAACATTTTAGCCGAATCTCTAGCCCACTTTTAGCTAGCTTTTAAAATCAGCTAAATGTATCTATACCTCCAACAAACATTTTAGCCGAATCTCTAGCCCACTTTTAGCTAGCTTTTAAAATCAGCTAAATGTATCTATACCTCCAACAAACATTTTAGCCGAATCTCTAGCCCACTTTTAGCTAGCTTTTAAAATCAGCTAAATGTATCTATACCTCCAACAAACATTTTAGCCGAATCTCTAGCCCACTTTTAGCTAGCTTTTAAAATCAGCTAAATGTATCTATACCTCCAACAAACATTTTAGCCGAATCTCTAGCCCACTTTTAGCTAGCTTTTAAAATCAGCTAAATGTATCTATACCTCCAACAAACATTTTAGCCGAATCTCTAGCCCTGTTTTAGCTAGCTTTTAAAATCAGCTAAATGTATCTATACCTCCAACAAACATTTTAGCCGAATCTCTAGCCCACTTTTAGCTAGCTTTTAAAATCAGCTAAATGTATCTATACCTCCAACAAACATTTTAGCCCAATCTCTAGCCCACTTTTAGCTAGCTTTTAAAATCAGCTAAATGTATCTATACCTCCAACAAACATTTTAGCCCAATCTCTAGCCCACTTTTAGCTAGCTTTTAAAATCAGCTAAATGTATCTATACCTCCAACAAACATTTTAGCCCAATCTCTAGCCCACTTTTAGCTAGCTTTTAAAATCAGCTAAATGTATCTATACCTCCAACAAACATTTTAGCCCAATCTCTAGCCCACTTTTAGCTAGCTTTTAAAATCAGCTAAATGTTATACTTCCAACAAACTTTTTAGCCGAATCTTTAGCCCACTTTTAGCTAGCTTTTAGTTAGCCTTTTGAAAATGGCTAAAAATAGTTGTGGAGTTATTGCGCAATTTATTTAGCCGCATTTTTGCCTTTTGAAAATGGCTAAATTTACCAATGCCTCCACCATAATTTAAGATTTAGCCCAATATTTAGCCGCATTTTTAGCTAGCTTTTAGTTAGCCATTTGAAAATGGCTAAAAATAGTTGTGGAGACATTGCGCAATTTATTTAGCCGCATTTTTAGCTAGCTTTTAGCTAGCCTTTTGAAAATGGCTAAAAATAGTTGTGGGGACATTGCGCAATTTATTTAGCCGCATTTTTAGCTAGCTTTTAGCTAGCCTTTTGAAAATGGCTAAATTTACCAATGCCCTTAACATAATTTAAGATTTAGCCCAATTTTTAGCTAGCTTTTAGCTAGCCTTTTGGAAATGGCTAAAACTAGTTGTGGAGACATTGCGCAATTTATTTAGCTGCATTTTTAGCTAGCTTTTAGCTAGCCTTTTGCAAATGGCTAAAAATAATTGTGGAGACATCGCGCAATTTATTTAGCCGCATTTTTAGCTAGCATTTAGCTAGCCTTTGGGAAATGGCTAAATTTACTAATGCCTCCACCATAATTTAAGATTTAGCCCAATTTTTAGCTAGCTTTTAGTTAGCCTTTTGAAAACGGCTAAAAATAGTTGTGGAGACATTGCGCAATTTATTTAGCCGCATTTTTAGCTAGCTTTTAGCTAGCGTTTTGAAAATGGCTAAATTTACCAATGCCTACACCATAATTTAAGATTTAGCCCAATTTTTAGCTAGCTTTTAGTTAGCCTTTTGAAAACGGCTAAAAATAGTTGTGGAGACATTGCGCAATTTATTTAGCCAAATTTTTAGCTGGCTTTTAGCTAGTCTTTTGGAAATGGCTATAAATAATTGCGGAGGCATTGCGCAATTTATTTAGCCCATATTTTAGCTTGCTTTTAGCTAGCCGTTTGAAAACGGCTAAATGCACCAATGCCTCCACCATGATTCTAGATTTAGCCCGATTTTTAGCTACCTTTTAGCTAGCCTTTTAGAGACGGCTAAAATGCTTTGTGGAGACATTGCGCAATTTATTTAGCTCATGTTTTAGCTTGCTTTTAGCTAGCCGTTTGAAAACGGCTAAATGCACTAATGCCTCCACCATGATTCTAGATTTAGCCAGATTTTTAGCTACCTTTTAGCTAAATGCGTTGTGGAGACATTGCGCAATTTATTTAGCTCATATTTTAGCTACCAGTTTGAAAACGGCTAAATGCACCAATGCCCCCACCCCAATTTTAGACTTAGACGAATGTTTAGCTAGGTTTTAAATGTACCAATGCCTCTACCTTACTTTTAGATTTAGCCAAATTTTTAACTAAAATTAATGGTGGGGGATTGGTACATTTAGTGAATTACATGTTCGTTCATATTTGTTTAGGTTTAACCAAACCCATAACTCTTTTCCTTATACATGGGCCTTATGGACATTTCTCTTAACCCCTAACCTAACCTAACCTAACCTAACCTAACCTAACCTAACCTAACCTAACCTAACCTAACCTAACCTAACCTAACCTAACCTAACCTAACCTAACCTAACCTGAAAAATTATATTTTAAAAAATACAATAAGAAATGCCATTACGCATTAATTATACTTTTGTGGTAGAC